>VSDK01004412.1:231797-311999 GCA_009767595.1 Symbiodinium kawagutii | reverse complement strand
AGCGGTGAAATTTCGGGGGTGTCCACCATTTGGGTAGGACCCTTTGTCATTGATTTAGCATAAATGCTGGTGATTCAAGATCAACAAACATGCTGGGTTTATGAAGAAATGGATCTGCCGCTTACAACTGTCGTAGTGTGGGGGTGCTGCCAGCCTGTTTGAGCACAGTGGAGGTGAAGGAAATCCAGCCGCCATCATTGCTCATGTTCAGCAAGCTGCAATCATTGTTCGTTGATTTCTAGAGGGGGCTTACCTGTTTGTTGGCCGGCTTTTGTGTTTGTACATCAACTGTTTCAGCTCAACTAGAAAAAGAAGTTTGTACCAGCTGGAGTGTTCTTCCGAACTATGATATTTATTTGTACCTGTAGCAAGAAGTTGAGGAATTGATTCACTTTGCAATGGATGGGTCATGGCTTAGCGCTCGCATCACTTAATCCATTGACCCACTATCCCCTAATGCGCCCTGCGCATTGATTGGTGCCGCCGCTCAACAAGAGCATCTGGGATGCTCATCCTCCTTAGCCACTTCAGCCTTGATATTTTCAGAGTATTGGTAACCCTTGCCAATCCCACAGAAATCACTGAAAAAAACACAGAAATTGACCATCATTGGTCAGTGATCCCCCGAATCCTCATTGACTATGATGAATCGCTTTCTTACAAGTGCACAGATACCACTAGCTACCGCTGGTTACAAACAATCACCAGGAATCACCAAGCATTGGGGGATAGCTACCGCTGTCACTCATCATTGATCATCGTTGTGGCTATCGTGAAGCATATGTATACTGTAGTCTAGACACACGGTGGTTTCTAAAAAAAGAACCCGCAAAAATAGCTGGTTTAATAAACAAAAGGGTTAATATTGGATGATTTGCAGTTGCCCCCATGTTGGACGTGCAGTCTTTTCATATAGACTAGGGTCTGGTGACATAGGAAAAGTGGCCTTGAGTGACATAGGATTTGGTACATAAGTCCTATCTCATCATCCAAAAAATCACCACCCATTCAAAACCACATTACGCAAGATACCACATGACATAGGACTAGAGCTCCAAATACCATCTCCAGATCCATAACATAGGACTGTTCAGTGCAGGGTGATCTCCAAAATTCCGATTTGGCAGCACTTCCCTGATGACATAGGCCAGAAATGGCAAAAGTGACTTTGTTGATGGCATAGGTTTTTCTTACACGAGAAGTGTTTACTAAGTGCAATGTCATTAGCCCCTAGTATATATCTATGCCAGATCAGCCAACCACCCACTGTTCAGATGATCAACCATGATTTGTTTTTCTTATTCAAGAAACAATCGAACACAACCAACATTATCAGCCCCTATTGGTCAATTGTCAACAATCAGCAACCTGTAGTCACCATAATCAGGCTGAATCATCAGGTGCATTTCTTTGCCATTGAAGGGACCGCTATTCGCCAAGATTGACCGTTCAAGGGACCGCTTAATTTGAACCAATCCATCATTCAGCCACTTCAACTTTCAGGGGGTCGTTTCCAAACCACTATGAACTATCACTGGAACCATCGTCGACCATCAATGAACCAAAAGCGCTAAATCATCAATTAATTCATAATCCAAGTTGATCAATGAACTTCACAATTCAATCAATGAACTTAATCAATTGTAATTAGCCATCATGATTCAACCATTTTCCAACCATTATGAACCATCAATCAACCATCAATGAACCGTCATTAACCAACCATTACCAACCATCATCTTGGACCACATAGAGGTCCAATTACCGTTAACCAACCAATCATTACCAACCATTAACCGACCATTAACCAATCATTACCAACCATTAACCAACCAATCCACCATCATTACCAGCCGAATCAGCCAGCTCTTCATTATGAGAGGTCAAGGACCTCATTGATTGCCTGCTTGAAGACGCCATCAACATCTGTGCCCATCCCTATGGCAACTACGTGCCCTGGCAGCTGCAACATTTATGGCTGGGATATGGCTATGGGTCAATATTAACCAACCAATAATGGGGGTTAATAACCAACAATAACAAGGAAACCAATGGTTAATGATGGGGAACCAGGGGTACGGGGTTTTGACCCACAACCATATCTCCATGGTGACCGTGGAAGATGATCATTTGAAAAGTGGTGAAGCCCTGGTTGTGATGGTGGTCTTTGTCGCTTGTGGTGAATGGTTATGGGAAAGAACCTTGATTAAGAATGGGTCAGTTTGATGGATAAGTGTGGTAAAGTAAGTGATGGCTGATGATCATGGGTTTCGGGGCATGACCAGCCATCCAAACAATTCGTAGTATTGATCCAGCCAATTGTGATCCAACCATTGGCTGACACCCCATCACCAGCCATTGATCCAAACCATGGGTGTTCGCATCCCAATTGGCAGTGGGTCAAAACCCTGTACCCCTGGTTCCCCTATCATTAACCATTGTTTTCCCTATGAGTTTGTTGGTGGAAATCCCCCATTAGTTGGTTGATTAACTGCTTGACCCATAGCCAATTATGAACAGCCAACGTGCCCTTTTTCGATCCCCAGCCATTTGTCGCCCGAAAGCCTGGAGACGATACTTCCGTCAGGCATTTTGAAAACGGGGGCGCCGTGATGCCGAAACGATTGATCTTGGTAAATCACCGGCTAGTGGTATAGTTGGTATAGTGTCGCTACTAGTGTAGCAATTAACTAGTGGTATAGATTGACTAGTATCACTAGTAGCAATGAACTAGTAGCAACTATATCACTAGTAGGATCATCCCACCTCACATCTTGGTAGATCACCAGCTTTTTGCAGTGAAACTTTCGGTGCTGCTGGTGCTGGTGCGAGTTTCAGCCCCAAATTTACATAGCACGCACCTTCCAGGGGCGAAGAAAGCAGTGAAGTTGGTAGGATTTCCTGGGGTGAATAGGAGTTCCCATCATGCTTAGATTGACAATGGTTGATAATGATTGACAATGGCAATGGTTGAGAATGGTTGAAAGTCGTTGGGGTTCATGATTGGTAATGGTTGATAGTGATTGATAATGGTTGAACATGATTGATAGTGGTTCATAATGCTTGAAAATGCCGAGGAACACAACTAGCTGAACGTTGGTGGCTGTTCCGTCGGAAGCATTCATGGACATCCTGATGGTAGTCGATCGGTTTTTATGTTTGTCGTTCATAATCTCATCCTCCTATTCCCAAAAAACGGTTGTTGGTTCTGCAGAAGTTTCAGTTGCTGGCAAAAGAACCCACTGCAGGTTCTACAACGATTGTTGGTTGTACCAAAAAAAAACATCACAGCTGTGATGAGTGGAGCAGTTGCTTCACACACCAGCAGCTGTTTGATCGTTGCAGCAGGTTCGCCATGGTGATGGCTCATGGCCAGGTCTGAGCGGTGGGCACCCCACGGGATCAGCAGCTCGCCACGAGGTCATTCAGAACTTGCTGGACCAAAGTGGGGCCACCGAGCAACCGAGCAGGGCGGGCGGGGGCCAGGATCCTTTGCGCAACGGAAAGGATGGGCACATGGGCGTTCTTGGCTGAACTCAGTGGATCTGATCTGAATGATACTTTTTGTTTAATGGTCATGATTATCATATATGATCATATCATCCTAGTGGATCTATTTTTGTTATTTTTTGTTTGATGGTCCTGGTCACGATTAATTATCACGGGTATCATGCCTAATGCGTCCGGCGATCGTGTCAATTTAGCGACCCGTCCTTTCTGGCAGATGGTGGCGGGATGTAGAACCAAGTCGGTGCTGGTTTCCGTGCGAATGGCAGAGATTAAGCCACAGAGATTGGTGGGGTATGGTGGATTTATGACCAAAAACATCCAGAGTTAGAGGCAAAACACCAAGAAGAATGGGCGACAACTTTGGGAGATCCAGTGGTAGTCACTACGCAGAAGGGACCAACTGGAGCGCAGAAGGTTGTGATGGACCTGGTGAAGTGTGGGATTGTGGTGAGCACCATGGATCGCCAATCTTGTGGCATCCCGGCAAAGCCACTGCCATCTCTGGAGTCGAAATGCGATGGTTTGAAGCCTTGCAACGCCCGAAACAATACACTCTGGCCGTCCCTAATCTGGTTGCATGGAAAATTCGCCATTGATGCTGATTTTACCTAAAAATATGGTCATTTCCAGCGCAACCAGGTTAGTTCCAGGGCAAGTCTAATCCCAGTTTACTGCCCGGAGGTTGGTCCCCAATGGTCGCATCTCCGCCGGTGAATCCTCACTGCTGGTTGCTCCTTGCTGCTTGGGATCACCGTTGATCAACCATGATCACAAGATCATGTCACCCATATGTCATGGAATTTACCACGGTATTAAGTAAATGATATGGCATTTACCATGGTATTCAATGGTATTCACTAGATTTAGTGATAAACCATATGCATGGTTGATTGACTATTCAATGTTGTTAACCATTGTATTAGCGAAATGGCAACTATGTTTCGCTGGTATAAAGTATAAACCATCATTGACACTTGCTAAACGCTCACTATCAGAATCACAATGGTTACATTTACAAGGCATGATTTGCAATAGCAACTATGTCCAGTATCCATCATTGACTGTGCACCATGGGACCAAGAGCTACCACCAAGGATCTAAAACCATGGAATCAAACACCCAAGCACGCTATGCACAGTTTGCTTCCCCTTGGTAGGTGCAATGAGCTAAGCAGCGACCCGCCCACCTGAGGTTTTCCAGTTTGTTGTTGCTTGTGGTCGGGATAGCCATGGATGACTTTCCCTCCAAAGCAATGGTGAACCACTATTGGGCACCCTTGGGGATGATGCTTGCGGTTGGCGGTGAATTTTTGCTGGCATGAATCTTAAGGGGCTGAAAGTGCGAGGTGTCATCGACGTAGACTGGAGCTGTGCTGGCCAGGGGCCTGTTGATTTTCTCGAATTTTCTGGTGGGTCAAGCAGAGAACCAACTAATTTCATGGGGGATAATAACCAACAAACTCATAGGGAAAACAATGGTTAATGATGGGGAACCAGGGGTACGGGGTGAACTGACCCACAGCCACATCTTGTCACGAATTTTGATCACCGCTGGCTACCACCTGAAGAGACATGAACTTGGGGATCTGTTAAGTGCTTTAGATATCAACTGCTTGGCGTCTTCCTCCGACAATTGTGCATTTGTAGCGGCCTGCAACCGGCGCACGATGGTTGCCCCAAATGAGACGATGCAGCGATGCAATAATCTGCGCAATTTAGGGTTGTTCATAGTGCCATGGCTCCGCTAAAATCATCGAACTTTCCGTTTGTTTTCGTGCCCCGCTGCTGGAACCGGGCGCGTGAACGGCGTTTTCTCGGACTGGCCATGGCCAACTAGCCATGGCCAACTAGCCATGGCCGATCAAAACCTTTTCATGGCTATGCCCATGTTGTCTCAGATGCAGCAAGTTGACGGGGCTGTGAGTGGCGTTGCGTCTTGGGTAGTTTAGCCTTTTTCTAGCCAGCTGCGGATGACAATTGTGATCAGTGGCAGCTTGGTCATTAGCCATTCTGCCATTAGCCATCATTCATCATCAGTCATGAGTCATGAATCGCTAATCATGAATCATTGATCATCAATCATGGAAACATCAGTCATCTGCCATGGCTGTGTTTCCGCCAAGGCACCCGAGAGCAGCGCCGCCGTTTGCTCCAGTCCCTGATGGACAATGTGACCTTGGTGGGTGCGCCACTGCGCCGCTGCCACGCCTCCCTGATACGCATACCCATCGAGTTACGCATCCATCATCTGGGCAAAAATAAAGGTTTTCCGAAACAGTTTGGGAACCCAAGAAATGGTGGGTGTTTTGAAATAAATCATTCATAGTGGATGATAATTGGGGACAACCCTATTTTGAGAAACGCCTGTTTGTTTTTGTCATTGGGTGTTCACATATTTTCGGGCATGGCTTTAGTCAAGGCACTTGGTTCCAGAAAGGATGGACACCTTTTTCCGGTTGCACGTGTGCAGTTCATTCCTTGGCGGTGTTGTAAGATTGAAACTTGGCGAGCTTAAGAAGTGGGTTCCAGGGCCGGGAAATAATGGTTAACACTGGTTGCATGGTTTATGGTCAATGGATTCATGGTGAAAAATAACTTTGAAAAAGGTTAATGACATATTTTGATTTTTGGGAATAAGACATTTCATCTCAATGTTAAACTTCAACAAACCAGCTACACACATTTCCACAATCATAGTGGTTGATCATTGTCATGGTACATGGTTCCTGTTGGCTGACAATCAGCCGCTACCCTTGCTGGTTCTTGCTTTTCCAGCTGAGAGTTTTGGTACTCCCAGCCACAGAGTTCAAACGTGATTAAATGTCAGACCTGCAGATACAGAAAGACAAACATGATCCTGTTCATTGTTTGTCAATTCCAACTTGATCATCCGATAGTAATCAGATAAAACATATAATACATTTTTTCAACCGTGATTAATAATCAGTATTATCAAATTTTGTTAGCTTTTATGAACGCTATAGTACGCTTACTTCATGCGTAAACATGATTAACCACCATAATTCGGTGGGTTACAACAGCTGGGACCCACGTCATGGTTGAGGCAATGAGAGTGACAACGTCTACGTTTCAGCCGTGATGGTGAAGATCATGTCAGTGGCCCAACGGGAAGAAAAGGCGCAGCGGCGCAGCAGGGGTTCTGTTGCAAAGATTTTGTGGTAGCAAAATTCAACGGGAAGGTCCTTTTCGGTGTTTCTGAAAATAGGGGTGCCCCCAAATCATCCAAATCATTTATCATTTATTGTAGTAACCCAACCATTTTTAGGGGACCCCTATTTTGAGGAGTGTTGAGCAATGAATTTTTGGAGGTTGAATATGGTTGAATTCTATAGGATTGAGACAGTTTCAAGAGTATTTTGGGTGTCAGGACAGAGGATCTGAGACTTTCGAAGATTGAGAAAACGTCCGAGCTCGAACCTAGCATATTGAAGAGAGCTTTGGAAGCGATTGAGTTTTCGGTCAAACATTTTGGGAATGTCGAGGATCAGAGATTGTGGGGTTTGAGTTTTCATTGCACAGATAGCGGGGTCTAGTGATTTCACTAACTGCATGACAAGTGTTGGGGAATTGCCCGATGTTTTTTGCAAATCTCCACATGCAAAGAAAACACATCGTAGGAGATATCGTCGGCAATCATTGTTATTAGTCTATGTTTAATACTCAAAATAGTAGTGGTTAATGACATTGGTTAACCATGCTTCATAATCATGAACAATCATTGTTCATCGTTCTTAAAACAATCGAAATCAATAGCCAGTTGGTTTAGCTTCCGGATGACGAAGAAATGGATCCGCCACTAAAGCTTATCATTTCAAGCAGAATATCTAGCCATATTTGACACCGCTGTGAACCGTCATTAATCACCCTTAGCCACCTTCATAAAAGTCATACTGTTATTGTTGGTTATTGTTGGTTATTGTTGCTTAGCCACCATCATTAATCATTGTTATTGTTGGTGATTGTTGGTAGAAAATCCCTATTCCCACTGCACAAATTTCTGCGTGCAGGTGCAATTGGCGAGGTCGCTGTTGCGCGTGCTACTCGGCGGTAATCCGGGGGAGGCCCAGGATTCTTTGATCCAGCGAGTTCCTTTGGCAACAGATTTTCTCATGGTTGCCTTCATGATGCATCAGCCCAGGATTACCATGAATTATATTTTTTTTACATATTTAAACACTACTTGTTTTTTATATATGTTTTTTTAATACGGGAAAAGCTAGCGAATCCTACATGAATTGTTGTTCACTACCCGACCCCCCCTTGTTCAAGATCACCACTTGATTTTTTGTTAACTCTGTGGAACCATGGCGTTACAACCCCCAATGTGGAACATGTGGAAGCCAAACATGGCTGGCAGATGGGGTTTGCCTGAAGCACGCTGAATCAACCAACCATTGCCAACCCATCTTTTGTGGTTGGGACTTAGCTTGTTATTTTTCGAGGCTGCAGAATCCCGTTTGATAGACCGACTGTTTGTGGATGAATTCTTCTAAAGTACGGTTTAGTACGACCATTCTTTTGCACAAAGAATTCATAAAGAGTGGTAACTGCTGGTTCTATGAATGGTTTATATCTATCAGCTAAGTTACCTAAGTATAAACCATTCATACAGGTTACAACTGGTTATACTTAGGTCACTCTGGTTGCTTAGGTGGTAAAACCAAGCCATAACTGGTTTCTAAGTATAACTTGGTAAACCACCGAAGCTTATACCCACTGGCTATAACTTGGTACCAACCCAGGGGCACTGCGAAGCCATGGCGACAGGCCGGGGCTTCTTCGCAAGATGGGAACGACCAGGCACGGTCATCAGGCGGGCGATTTCGCGACGCTGGCGAAGCGTGGAATTGGTGTGAGCGCGGTGCAGTCGTAGCGTAGCTGAAAGGTACCCTGATGTTATAGGTATTTATAGCGCATGGATTTAGGTGAGAATCCATGTAATAGATGACAAATATAATTTGGTAGTGTAAATGCCGGGTATTTATGGGTAATAGATGATGAACAGCAGGTAATCGAATAAGTATTAGAATTTCTGATGTTTTTGTGGAGGTGCAAGCAGCAATGACATGCCTTCGAAAAGCACATCTCAGAATCTAAAAATGCCAACAACAAATCATAGCTAAGATATGTTATGATTGCAAAATGGTGTACCCAGAAGATATGCGATTGGTGGTATAGTCAGAACGAACAATTATCAAGATTGAATAAACACGATGCTTTCGATAGAGGGAAAACATAGTCACAGGCCAAATGGCCATGTTGAATGAACGATTCAAAGAACAACCCTGATGCAAGAAGGTAGAAAAATCAAACATCAGTTTGCATACATTTTCTTTGTCACATAGGACCTCACTACAAAGTAGATCATAATAAGAACACACAATAATGCTCACTTGAATTGTCATTAAGCCATGTATTTTGCTGGCTGCTAGCACTTCTCGTGGGCAAAATATCGAGTTGTGATCAAATTTGGTCGCAAGGAGTTCTGCTGGTCAAGAAGAAAATTGTCAAACATATTTAGAAATAACACAATCCAACGGTTTTGTACTGACATTACCCTCGCTTTGAATCTTATAGTATAGTGGTTGATCATCTCTGAACCCTTAGCTATGTGGTTAAAACCTTCGGCATGATGGTTATAACTATAAGTGTATAGCAGAAATGGTTTCATGCTGGTTATACGATGGTTTCTCAAAATGGGGGTATCCCCAACAACGGATACCAATAAACCATCCTATTTTTGGGGGTCCCCTATTTTGACAAACCACCATCTATGGTGTCATTGTTGGTGATCATCCCCTATTAGCCACTACAATTCCCTTTACAACCATATAGAAACCACCATACAACCCATATAAGCCCCCTTATCAAACCATACAAAACCACCATACAATCATACAATCCCCAACAAAAGCATAAAACCATCCCCTATAAAACCATCCCTTCGTTTACCTTGGCTCAACGGCTTCACCCCTCGGCGTTGATTCAGCTCGCGGTTCCGCCGTTCCTCCAGCCGCGATCCGAGGCCGCCAAGAAGGTCCTGAAGACCTTGACGGGCTCGGAGCACGAGGTGGCTGGGTGGGTGGCTGGTTGATGGTGCGGCTGATAGGCGCTTGACCGTAGTGGTTAATGGGGTTTGATAGTGGTTGATGGTGTCTAGTAGTGGTTAATAGGGTGGTTAACCTGTGGTCACCAGTGGTTGAACAACATGCTTCATTTTTAATGATGGTTAATGATGGTTGATCCTGGTCAATAACTACCAACAGTGGTGATGAATCATCTGCTAGTTGTGTGGTTGGGGCGCTGTTGCTCCTAGATTGGTTGGGTATGATTTCCTAAGGCATTGGCAGTGATTGGTGCTGGTCATGCTGGGGCATAGTCCCCACCTGCCCAATATTTCTCTATGGTACGATGGACTTGCGGGTGAAACCACTCTTTGTTGGTTATATGTCCCTGATTTTCTTTCGATGCCATTTGCGATTCTTGCCCAGATACTTACCGAAGACTATACAAAATATGTATGTAAACACATAATTAATGCATACATACACATCGTCGATCGAACCATCGAACCATCCATCGAACCATCCATCGAACCATCCATTGAACCATCCATTGAACCATCCATTGAACCATCCATCCATCCATCCATCCATCCATCCATCCATCCACCCCAATCTACGTCCTTCATGGGCTTCGCCGTTGATTGGATCGTTGACCCTCCCGGACGATCGTTGACCGCAACGGGTTGCTGCGGTGCTCCTCCACAGGATGCGAGGTTTCAACTTTATGGTCACGGCGGTGAAGCGACCGCCGAGCGTCTTGGTGGTGAAGGGTTGAGGAACGACCAGTAAACGGTTGAGGGTTGATGGTGGATGGAAATGGTGGTTTCTCAAGCCATAGGGAGCCCAAAAAATGGTTGGTTTATTACTCCTAAATGACTACTAGTGGATGATTTAGGGGTACCCCTATGACTTGAGAAACACCCAAATGGTTCATGAGTAGTGGTTGATGGTTGATGGTTGATGGTTCAGCCAGTGAAGCTGGATGGTTGAACCATTCACAATGAATTCAATGGTGATTTTCAGTGGTACCATTAAATTAATCATTTCATGATATTTGATGAGTAAACAATGGTGATCTTTCTAATGGTTAGTAGTTGATTTCTCAGGGTGAATAGTTGATTCACCGGTTGATTAACAGTGAATTCAAGAATCACCCTTACTATTTTCTAATGATTATAATGCTTGAATAGTTGATTACTATGAATCACTTAGTGATTAATGCTGGTTCATATTCAGCATCAATCAAGGGCCGAAGATGGACGAACTTTGCGCTCGTAGCAGCCACCAGCCCGAGTTGTCATTGCACAACGCGGCGGTCCTGGGTGGATGGGATGAGACATTGTTTCCTGCCAGAATTGTAATTATTTCCAGCTTGCAACTATTAACACAATTAGTGTCTACCCAGGTATGAGAAACCCCTGGTTGATTAATAGGGGGTATCCCCTAAAAGCCTTGGTTTTCCATTAGAACGGTAAACCCCCCAGTTAATCAACCTGGGGTTTATTAATCCTGGGTCACCATTAGCCAGGATTTTAAACCTGATCAACCACTATTATCCTTGTTTTAGGGTCATTATAAACCACTATAAACCTACGATTATGACCCTCATTAACCCTTATTATGGTTGAACTACCATGCCGACAACCCTGATTAACCGCTATAAACCCTTTTAGATCAGTATAAACCTATGGTAATAAGGGCTACAACCAAGGCTAATCCCACTATGAACCAACCAAAAATCTATGGCTTAACCACTCTAAACGAGCGTAAAACATGGAATTCAGCACGCTTCACCCTTCTTATCCACCTACACAGCCAAGGATTTCATCCATTCATCCACTTTTAACCACCATAAAGTTGACCCATGGCTGATTCTTCATATAAAACCACGGCTTTATCCCCTCCAGCCATGGCTCTCATCCCCTTCCCCACACCTTGAGCCGCCCTGGGGTCCCGCCCTGGGGTCCCCGCCGCTGCGATGAGGACCCGTCGGAGAGCTGCAGCGAACCTGCGACCCTGAGGGCTCCAGGCGGCAGATGAATGGAGCCATAAAGAAATATTGATATCATTTCTTAATCTGGTTAAGTGTCACTTAAGAAATCATGGTTAGTCAATACACATCTGAAGCCATAAAGAAATATTTTCACTTAAGAAAGATGATGGTTAGTCAATACACAAGTGATGAGTACATGGTGAATAGTGATTAAGAAATGGTGAATCAAATGTTTCATCTGTATGAGAAATGGTGAATCCATAAATAAATGGTGATTAATCAATGGATGATTATCTAATCATTAATCAATATCAATAATCAATATCAATATCATTATCAAGTGATTTATTGGCTAATTATTAATCATTATCAGTATCATACATTTAATTTTCATGTATGAATCAAATTTCATTACTGGATAATTACTAATCATTGGCCATATATGATTAAGAGATGATTAGCCAATGATGAATCAAATGTATGATAATCGTTAATCAATGGATGATTAATCAATGGATGATTAATCAATGGATGATTCATCAATGGCTAATCAACCATTTATTAATCAACCATTTGATAAAGAAGTGATAAATCATTTATTAATAATGGTTGATCAACTTGATTAGCCATTCATCAACCATTGATTAAGAAGTGATCGATCACTTACTAATCATTCATGGTTCATGGATGAATAAATGGGATGAATGGATGAATGGTCAATCAACCATTGATTAATAAGTGATTAATCACTTAGTAATCATTAATGGTCAATGGATTATAGTGGCTGATTAATGGATGATAGCCAGAATGAATGGATGATTAATAGATGGTTATTCCTGGCTAGGATGAATGGATTAATGGATGCATGGTTAATGGATGATTAGCCACTAGCCAGTGATGATTGAGTTGGATGATGATTGATAAATGATGGATGATTGAGATGGATGATGGAGATGTGTGTTTCTCAGAATAGGGGTACCCCCAATCATCCATGAATAGTCACTTGTAGTAAGAAACCAATCATTTTTTGGGTCCCCCATTTTGAGAAACCACCAGATGGATGATGAATGGTTAATGGTTAGTGGATGATTATTGATGGACCATTCATTGATGAATTTGTTAAGATTCTTAAGAGCTAATGGTTGATGAATGATCGATAAATGAATGATGAATAAATGATGAGTGGATGGTTAATAAATGAATGGTTAATGATTGATTCACAGCTCCAGCAAGAACCATGAATCAAGAGATGATTTAGCTGATTAATGGTTGATTTACTGGTTCTGATTAGATCTACCAGTGAGTGGTTGACAAACAATTGATGATGAATGATAATGATGAATGATGATGATGATGATGATGATGATGATGATGATGATGATGATGATGATGATGACTTGAAGATTGATCATGGTTGATAGCTGATGGATAGCCGGTTGATAGCTGATGGATAGCCGGTTGATAGCCAGTTCCCAAACAACAAGATATCCAATTCGTTGTTGTTTCCTATGCCCTTCTAGTTGACTTTAGTTGGGCCAAGACCAATGGATTTGGTGTACGGATCGAAGTTGGTATGAACCATTAACCACCATTAACCACCATTAACCACCATTAACCACCATTAACCACCATTAACCATCAAATAAGCATCATTCGTCACCAATTAACCATCGTCAACCATTTTTGGTCATGGATCCCCTAGTAGTATTGGTATCTAGCTGGTTGACTACTCCTGGATGTCTACGTTGAATATCACATCGGTGCGGACTTTTTCATCGGTTGCACCACCACCCGGAACTGTTACCGATTGGGCTATTACTGTTCAATCAATATTTGCCATCTATAATGGGGGATAATCAATGGCTGGCTGGCTGGATCGTGTCCTGTGGGGTGACGTCCAGCAGTAGGGGATATACAAACTAACCATCAATTTTATGAGGGATAATGGCCAACACATAATAGCAAAGACAATGGCTAATATCATACACCAAGGGTACAGGGGACCTGCAGCCATTGAAAGTAACAGATGACACCAATCTCCGGTGTTTGTGAAGTCGTTTCATGGGCGCACGCGTTTCAACTCGTCATTATGTTTCACCAGGCATGAGCATCAGACCTTCGTTGATTGACCATCATTCTGATCATTCACTACAACGACTTTCAAGGATTGTTGTGATGATGATTGGTTAAGGATTGTCAGCCAGTAGTTCTATCAAACTTGAGTCAGACATTCATGACCAGGAACTATGAATTGTAATCACAACCATTGTACTTAGTCATGAGTAGCTAGTTCAAACATTAGGAGTCATTAATCACCGACCATTAAAGAATTATTAGCCATTACCAGCTCTTACAGCCAATGATAATTATTTGCTGGATGGCCACTACTGGTTACAACCTCCAATTATTAGCTAATCATAACGACTGATCACCTTTAATAACCATTATTAACAATGATCATTTCATCAGTATTAGGAATGATTAATAGCCATTACTAGTAATCATTAATCAATTAGTCATTCATAAAACTTGCCATCAACTATAATAATGGCTAATGGCAATGATATATCATGTTATAGTCAATATAAGGGCAATAGTTCACAGCCATTAACTACAACCATTTTTGCACACTCCGCTGCACGCGGCTCGTCCCCGTCTCGGTGGCTGCGTAGTCGCGCAGGCGCTAGCGCCTCAAAATTCATTACACGAGGCGCGGCAACCAGGTTGGGTGTTGGTTGTGCACTCCAGTGATCTATCCATAGGAAAACCATAGGAAAACCGTAGGAAAACCATCAGAAAACCATAGCAAAACCATAGGAAAACCATACGACAACCATAGAAAAACCATCAGAAAACGAAAGTATAATACCATTTATAGTCAAAATTCACGGCAATTCGCTAAATTTTGTTCATATGGTTGTTTCGCAAGTCGTAGGGGCCGCCCCAAGTCATTCAATATCAACCGTTTACAGTCGTAAACCAACCATTGCTTTGGGGCTACCCAATTCTTGAGAAATCACCATCCACCTTCATCTACTCGAAATGGAAAATCAGCATACTTTACAGAGAAACTCTTGGAGACTAGCAATAATTGATGGATTTTCCATCGTTAGATCATCAGAGGGTACCTCCGATGATGAAGCAGAAAGGTAGAACCAAGAGGATAGTAGTTATGATAAATGACCAACTACTCCTTTGGTTGTTGGTTGGTCATTGCCATTATGATATCGATTATTGCTAGCACTGGCAAATAGCCTTGATGAATGACCATTAAGTGTTGGTGATATCCCTTGCCAATCTGAAGCTTTGGTGGTTGTTGTATCACTTTCTATAGGTAGTTTTGCGTCGATTCCTGTCATTGAATGTTTAGTGTTAATGTTGTTGGCCATCATGAGCCGTTCGAAACAATCGGTGACCACGACCATACTTAACATTAACCATTGTGAACAATCATCCATCACCATCGACTATTATTAATCATCATTGATCACCATTGACCACCATTGACCACCATTGACCACCAGTGATTATCACCAACCATCAATGAATCATTGATCAGCTGAACCGACCATCGTTGACCATGGTTGATGATGCTTAGTACATATTAATACTTGGTTGAAGAGGGTTGTTGTTGATAAGGCAGTCGGTCAAAACCCTGTACCCCTGGTTCCCCATCATTAACCATTGTTTTTCCTATTATTGTTGGTGAATATTCACCATTAATGGTTGGTTAATATTGACCCATAGCCAAATAGCGGCTACCAGTCAGGGTCTATCATGGTGTTTGATGCTTAATCGGAAGGGTCAGTCAGGGTTGACGATCCTCAGCGATGCTGAAGCAATGACAAGAATGGTTCGTTAAGAATCCCTTGGCTCCAATGGTTGGTGAATGATGGTCACTTCAGAGTGGAAGACAACTTTTTTTTTCGCAAAGATTTTGCATGTGGGTGCTTGGCAAAGATTTTGTTTCGGCTACAAGGTTTCGACTGATGGCCATTCGGATTCCCAAAGCCTGAAAGAAAATGAGGAAATCAAAAGTACTGAGCGAAGGAGCATCACCGTTAATGGTTGATTCTCAAGAATTATGGGAAGTATCTATCATATATCATCATTGTGAATTGGTTGAAGCTAATTGATGATGATAATGAATGGAACACGATTGAGCAAAAGAGCATCATTGTTGATCCATGATTGTTGTTAGTGACTATGATTGATAGTTGGTAACACCCACCCAACTCCCGCTGTTACCAAGTATTTGCCATACGATTTGTGAGACCGACGAAGCTCTTACCCACGATGCGTAGAAGTTCGGAGACATCCAGCAGTTTTTCGAATGGTGAATAAATCACTAATAATAGGAATGAGCCATGAACTAGTTATTATTTAGCTTATGCCAACGACCTATGATTTCTAATTGGTGAGTTGATGGTTCATGTTTTCCACAGTAAATGCAGTAATGTTATTTGAGAACATTTGATATTTGTTCGTTCATGACGATTCATCGCCAACGGAAGAATGGTGCAGCATTGGGTGATCAGCTGAGTGCATGCCGAGCCGACGCCGCAGGTGTCTCGTGACTCGCCGTACAGAAGGTATCCCACGAAGTGGATATTAAAATTCAACGCCCGGAGTCTCGGAGGGTGTTCGCGTGGCACATCCAGGTTGCTGGGTGGGACTGGCCATCATTACAACTATCACACTGATTACACCTTGACCAATTGAACTGATATTATACAAATATCATCAGGTGACCGTTGGTACCGCACTATTGACACTTGCTCTTGATGTGGTGGTTTCTCAAAACAGGGGTACCCCCAAATCATCCCATATTAATCATTGCTTATTCATAAACTAACCATATTTGGGACAATTTTTGGGAGTCCCCTATGGCTTGAGAAACCACCATGTTGCAGTTGCAGCGGTCGCTTGCTTGTTCTTGTTGCTCGCACGAAAGGTCGTTCGGGGATTGTGTTCTCGCAGCGAACCGGGGAAGCGCAGTGCTTTTTCCAGTCCATGTATTGGCAAGCGCGGTGATCTGATTGAACACGGGCCACATTCTATCTACTCCGGAAGGACTATATAATGTGAACACATCTCCTGGGAATTTCTATCCACCACATCTTCATATGAGAAATGCATAGATACAGTACATGTGTTTAAGGCAGGTTACCATGCTCTTCATGCGCAAAAAAATCTATCCACACATGAAGCATCATCAATCATAAATCATCACCACCACCACCACCACCATCATGATCAATCATCAATCATCAATCATCAATCATCAATCATCAATCATCAATCATCAATCATCAATCATCAATCATCAATCATCAATCATCAATCATCAATCATCAATCATCAATCATCAATCATCAATCATCAATCATCAATCATCAATCATCAATCATCAATCATCAATCATCAATCATCAATCATCAATCATCAATCATCAATCATCAATCATCAATCATCAATCATCAATCATCAATCATCAATCATCAATCATCAATCATCAATCATCAATCATCAATCATCAATCATCAATCATCAATCATCAATCATCAATCATCAATCATCAATCATCAATCATCAATCATCAATCATCAATCATCAATCATCAATCATCAATCATCAATCATCAATCATCAATCATCAATCATCAATCATCAATCATCAATCATCAATCATCAATCATCAATCATCAATCATCAATCATCAATCATCAATCATCAATCATCAATCATCAATCATCAATCATCAATCATCACCACCACCACCACTATCATGATCATCATGATCATCATCATCATCATCGTCATCATCATCATGATGATCATCATCATCGTCATCATCATCATCATCATCGTCATCATCCTCATCATCATCGTCATCATCCTCATCATCCTCATCATCATCATCATCATCATCGTCATCGTCATCGTCATCGTCATCGTCATTGTCATCGTCATCGTCATCGTCATCATTGTCGTCATCATCATCACCATCGTCATCATCGTCATCATCGTCATCACAATCATCACCATTAATCACTGTCAACCACTCTCGCCAATATTCATTCATTTGCCATCATTCTCCCCAGAAGTGTTTTGTTTTTGCTCAGGTCGGCTTGACCGACCTGGATGTGGGTTCACAACATGCGACATTCTTTGATCTGAGAACGACCCAGTTATTGTTGAGTGCCCGGTTTGGTGATGTCGCAACTGGCAGATTGCTGTGATGAAAATGGTGTGTTCAGACCTGCTAATCGCGAACTGGCAGTAGGGTAGATCTGGAGATTCTTCACCAAATTGGTGAGCATTACATGACATGACACTACTACTAGTAAGATGAGTAAGTCACTGGTGGCCATTGCCAATGACCAATGATGATCAACTGCCAATGTTTCACTGACTTTCATAATTGGTGACCATCAATGGGTGGCTGATCACCAATGAAGAGCAACAAAGAACCTGGAACCGTGCGGCTAACCCTTCTGAACCGCACTGAACAATTTCATGGACATTCAATCATTATAGATACCTATAGTCACAATATAGTTTGTGCATATAGTTTAACCACGTTTAACCTATAGTATACCTATAGTTAAACCATTATTAAGCAGTATAATGACCAACCACCACCAGCATGGACCACAACGGCAGCCGTTTGCAGGCGGAGTCCACTGCGGCATCGCAACGTCGTTCGGACACGAAGATCGGAACGGCAAATGGCACGGCCAACGACGGAGGGCTGAAGCGAGTCACCAATCGATTGGACCAAGGGAAACCCAGGAAGTACTTGCACAAGAAAGTTGGTCGAACACCCAGCAACTGAATCTTTGAACGTTGCCGGGTTTCCCTGATCCATTGAGATTTTTTCCGTTTGGCCTTATTAAATGCTTGGCTATTGTTGCTTCTTGTCACCTGTTACTACAAATAGGTCAACTGTCATGGACCATTCATCATGATTGAACCGGCAATGATACTGATCAACCATTGGGCCGAAGAATTCTCATTTAACCATGAATAGCACTAACCATCATCATTTTACCACCAATAGCAGTAGCCATTGGACCTGACAATAGCCAACACTTTTTTGGGATCTTCGCTTTGTGGCCCAAAACCCACAGTCGCGAAGAATGCCATCAGTGCTTTAGCAGCCCGCCCTGCGGCAGCTTGGTCGCAACGCGTGCGATATGGGGAAGTCCAACGATGTTTCTCCACGGCATAACGGCAACAGATTTGGGTGAATAGTGATTGACCATGATGGTGAACAATGGTAAATGGCTGTGGTTCAAAAACCCTTAGTCCCCCTGGTTCCCTTATCATTAACCATTGTTTTCCCTATTATTGCTGGTTCTTATCCCCAGGAGTTGGTTGGTTGATATTGTCCCATAGCCAAATAGCGGCTACCAGTCAGGGTCTATCATGGTGTTTGATGCTTAATCGGAACGGTCAGTCAGGGTTGACGATCCTCAGCGATGCTGAAGCAATGACAAGAATGCTCCAGGACGATAAACTACAAGGGTTGCCACACCAGTCACAGTCGGATTCAGCTCGAACAGCCAGTGGCATGAGTACTAAGTACTGGTAACCTAGGGGGATTAATAAACCCCTGGTTGATTAATAGGGGGGTATCCCCCAAAAGCCTTGGTATCCTTTTTTAAATGGTGACCACCCCAATTAATCAACCAGGGGTATAGGAATCCTGGATTGCCATTACCATCATCGAGAATTCACAATTCACAATTGGCATAATGTCCAAAGCAGAAAGTAGGAAACCATAATCAGAGGCTGGGTTGATGGCAAATCATCAGCTCCCCAACAGGCACCTTGCTCCATAGACAATAGCTGACCCACAGGATGTTCTGAGGCTTTAGGGTTTTGGATGTAAGGCGGTCAAACAGCTGCGTTTCAGCGGCCATAGTTCAAAGTTCACCTGCATTTTCAGCCATCAGATTGGCGTTTGTTTTTTGAGCCATGTGTGGATATGATACATCTACATACATATTATATCTATCTATATCTACATTACATATCGGGCAACTTTCTATGTCTTTGGACGTCATCCCTGCATGCGTGGCCGGCTGCGCACTGATGTGCTGACCCTTCTTCTGTCAGAATTTTGACTGCAATTTTTGTAGCTCCAGATTTGTTTGGTCGGCGCCCTTGACGCATTGAACACTGATGTCGATGGTCCTGACTAAAACGTTGGGTTGCAAAGCTCGACGTCGGATGCTCGTGCGAGGCATGCATGGGTCGAACGATCATTGCGTGCTTGGCTAAGCACAATGTGTAGGGGACTGGTGCTTTTGTTTATCATTCTAACCAGTGTTACTAATTGGCGAGCTGGGTCAATATTAATCCCATAGCCAGTTGACTAACCATAGCTGGGTCAATATTAATCCCATCAATGTTATACAATGATACCAGATACCTGCCAACTGCTTCTTACACCAGAGGCTGACTAAATGATGCGACCACACCATGGGTCGTTGGGAGCGACGCACAGATTCCGCAAGCAACGCTAACCACCGCTGGTTTTGCTGAGATGCGCCGAGCGGCAAAAACGTCCATCGTCGTCGATGTTCTCTACATTGACCACTGTTGACCATCAACGAATCCTCCGTCAAGCACTATTGACTGTTGGTAATCATTCATCGTCATCTACTCATTGACTATCGATCATTTGCATGTTTCATTCTTCCATCGTTCGCCACAATTGGTGAGCATCATTAGCCATGATGAACCACTTGCAACCGGTATTGATGACTATTGACACCATCAACCACCAACCGTTAACCCAACCGTGAGTGCAACTCGTGGAACGGTAATTTTCTCCATGTTGGAAGATTGGAAGAATCTTAATGATATTCAGTGGGAACCATTCATGATATTCACCAACACGAATGCTGGTTTCTGACTACTGCTGAAAGGAACCAGTCATGATATGAACCAACAAGAGGAACCAGTTAATCAAATCAAAACTGGTTTCTGATTGTTAACGAACATGAACATGAAATGTTGCTTATGAAACTGGTGACATGAATTAGCAACCATCACAGGATGGAATCAGGTTGATGGCCTTCTTGTTCGGAGGGTTAGCTGTTGGTCAGGTAGTCCATGATGTGTTCATGATTTTAAGCAGGTGGTTGCGATCCGTTGCAGGTGGCTCAGGAATGGCTAATGATTGAACTACAGTGGTTACAAATTATTGCATGCACAATGGTTACATGGTTGCTAGTGGTCGGTAATGATTCAGGTATGGTTAGGTAAATAAGCTAGTGTTAAGTGAACTAGTGGCTAGTGATGAAACATTGGACGATGACTAGTGGTTCATAATGATTTAGTAGTGGTCAAGTCATGGTCACGTAGTATTTGATTGAACGGTTATTAAGGCTGATCGTGATCGGCGGTTTAATCAAATCATACAGTTGCTTGAATCCACTTTATGGTGTATGTGGTAACGATGGTTTGGATCGCTGCTTAATGAGCTGTTTGAATGCAAAGCGGACCTTGCAGGGAATGGAGCCCTCAAATCAGTGTGCTTCAAGTCTCACAGACTTCAAAGACAATGCCGCACCCAAGCATCCTGAACTTTTGACAAACGGCTAAACCATCCCAGAAGGATAACTTCAATGGCGCCGTGGTTTTCAGTGCGCGGTGCAACCTTTGTAGGTTCATTTTGCTTTGGAAACATCCGGCCCTGGCGGTTCTACTATTTGTAATAGGCAATATAGATGCCTCACGGCTGCCTGTCAATGATGGTTCATGATGGTTGATGATGCCTGTCAATGATGGTTTATGGTTGAGAATGGTGGTTATGAATGGTAGAAAGCCGTGGTTGACAGGGTCACAGGGTCGGTGCGGCGGTTGGCCATGTTCCAGGGGCGCGGCTGACAAGACGAATTTGAGTCGCACGCCACGGCTTTGAGCAACTGGAAGCAGCAACTGGATTTTACCCATATTTTCTAGTCAAACCTGGGGAAAAAACCAATCAATGGTGGATTTTCCATTGCCAGGCTAGTTTACCGGAGGGTAGTGAGGAACATTTGACACATGTTCATACAGCAAGTCTGTTCATGAGTATGTGTGTATGTTAACCTATGATAGGTTGCGTATCTATGCAGTCCATACAAACATGTATGTCAACGTCAACATAGAGTCGTTTGTCCCAGGTAAGAACATGTTCAAAGCAGTTCCAGGAGTGATTCCTTGTGTGTAAAGTGTTACGGAGCCTGCCTGGTAAGAGCGCGTATGTATCCTTCAATGTCATCCACCCAACAAAAACCTCTAAAAACACCGCGCAAGCGTACAGCCATGAATTACACACCAGCATTGACCAGCATCAACAAACTATCATTAACCATCATCAATCATCAGAGACCATCCAAGGTCAATTCTCGAAAAACCATCATCAACCATCATTGATTTACCACCATTGACCATCATTAACCATCATCAACCATAATCATTTACCATCAAACACCCATCAACATTTACCACCATTATGAACCATCATGTTTTTCTTCTTAAAAGCCTCTGACATCCTCCTTGTGACCGTGCGTCCTCATGGCGCGACACGTGCAATTTGGCGAAGAGGAACATGGCTCTGGAGGTGCTATGAGCGGGGCCACTGTGGTGCCCACTGTTCCTATGGTTGTGGGTCAATATTAACCAACCAATATTGGGGGATGATAACCAACAAAACTATAGGGAAAACAATGGTTAATGATGGGAACCAGGGGTACAGGGTTTTGACCCATATCCATATGCAAGTGAGCATCCCCGGAATCGATGACGGTGGTTGGAGGTGCACTGAGATGGAATCTGGTGAGGGATTTGCCGGCCCCGTTTGGAGCAGAACGGATCTTTGGACACAAAGTTCGAGGCAAGAACTCGTGTACGCGATATGGCTATGGGTCATGACCCTGTACCCCAGCTGTTCACGTCCCATAAACAACCAAACTAGTTTTGACTGGGCTGCTCACCTACCCATTGTTGGTTGCTTCATATTGATCCTCACCGCCATGGGTTCAAAACTGGCACCCTGCACCCGGACTCGACCCATGTCATCCCATGTCCCTGTCAATGCCTGGTGACATCCAGAAAAATATTTCATGCGAAAACTTAGTCTTTGAATGTCTACAACCATGACTAACCCATCACTGCCTATCAGTACCATCAACCCATGAACTGTCATCAGCCATGGTCATTAACTGCTGTTAACCACTAGTAGCCATGGCTTTTTCAACCATCGTCGAAGTTCATCAGCGTAACCATCAATGCACCGCCGATCATCGTGGTTATTGCTTGTTCCCACGGATCATCACTCAACCATCACTGGTTGGTGGTTTCGAACATTTTTATTTTCCCTATTATTAATCAATGATTGGTTGGTTGACTAATATTTTTCATAGGGGTTGAAACCAACCAGATCTATGAGACATCGTTGACAACAGATGACGACTGGATCATTAGCCACAAGCTGGATGCAAAAAAACACAGTTAAACCATCATTCAACACCATCAATTAAGCCATCAATTAACCATCATCAAACCATCATTTTGAACATTATCCATGAACAAACCACCATTAACCACGATCAAGCCATCATTTTACCATCAAATTTGACAGCCGGTTGATATCTGTGATCATTCTCCAATTCTTTCCACTTCGCTCTCAGGTCTGGTCGTCAGGAAAACCCAGATACTGCTGAGCGTGATGCCGTGGTTCTACTGGACTGCGCTGTTGATAAGTGTTGATCGCGGCCGCATGGCAACCGATCATGGTTAAACGTGGTCAATTTATGCTGTTCAATAATGGTTCTTGTTGATTACTATAGGTCACCTTCGCCATCTTTAGCCATAGCCTTGACCGTCATTTTGGGTGTTCACGTCGTGATCCAAAAAGTTCGAAATTGTCAATTCTTTACCTGTTTAAAATGACTGCAATGATAGATATTTGTGTTTTTCTCATGATTAATAGGTCATAGTCTCTACGGTTATTAATCAAGATAAACAAACATGGGCGAAGGACAGGTGGATGATCAAACCGGGATGATCATTATACGGTTGGTGATGATCAATCGTGGGTGCCCCGGGTTTCATCATTTTCAGTGTTCCATTGCCAGGTGGTGTCAACCTCGCCACCGACCCTAGGCCCAGAGGTTAGCCCGAACCATGGAAGGGTCTCCGAACATGATTCATGAACCATCATTAATCAACCATGCAAGCCTTGTTTTTAACCATCAGTAGCTATTTGTGACCATCATTGAGCATCAATCATCAGCATTATATGAATATTGTCATATAGCTAGTACTAGCGGATAAAGCAGCACTATCAGTTCATGGACCAGCACTGACCAGAGTCTGCCATCATTAATGATTAATCATCTATTAACGGTCATCGACCACCAATTAACCATCATGCAGTACACAATTTTCAGCATTGTGAACTAACCAATCCTGAACGACTAATGAACTGCTGGTGAATACCTTCTGTGACTAATACCATTACTAATGAACTAATTCCTAACTAACCAATCCTGAACGACTAACTGCTAGTGAACCGCTAATGAAGGCATTATGAATACCTGTGAATGCTGCATACGAATACCACCTGCGTCGGGGCATCCCTAAGCACACCGCATCGACATCGAGGTCCATGCTCGGAAGTCTGAAGTGGAGACTGTACTTTGGCACCGATGGAGTGGTTGAAGTGGTTGGCAATGGTCAATTGAGGTGATTGATAGAAGTGGTTGAAGTGGTCCATCGTGGGTGAGAATAGTAACTTATTCACTTGATTATAGTGGTTGAATAGTGGTTGATAGTGGTTGAAAATGGAGAATAGTAGCTCATGGTGGTAGATGATGGTCGATGGTTAATTGGAGGCTGTTAAGGATGGCATGAAGTTATATATATACTAAAGCTTAAAAAAGATGGATCTTGTTTCTGAACAGTGGTTAACCACTATTAGTCACTGTCATTGATGGATTGCTGGTGCCTATCCCTTGGTGCTGGTGCTGTTGCATCCTTTTCCCTTGTTTTTATTCGTGATCCTTTCAAACATTCTCATCCATTCTTGGCGAACCAACATTGTTACATTGTTCTTATTGGCTTAGGCAATGGCTGGTTCTATCCCCTTTCCGACTTGTGGCAAAGAAAGGGTTGAAAGAACCCATTAACCCCAACCAGCACCAGTGCTGATACATCAACCAACCAGCTATAGTTGGAAGGTTATCCTCCGTGTTTACCCGGTTTGCTTTCTTCCGTTCATCGACGGGCTTATTAATCATGTTTATCCATCATGGATCATCATGAACAAACAAGCAATGATTGTCTCAATGGTTCTTGTTGATTCTTGCTTGTCATTTACCAGTATTGTTGGTTACCATTGATTATGCTTAATCACCAATAGTTTTCAATCAACTATCATTTAACCAACAATTAACCATCATCAACTAGTATTGTTGGTTATGGTCTCCGAGTATTGTTGGTTACTATCCATTAACTAGCTATCAAGCAACCACTTCTCAACCAATTAGCCATCATCGTTGTTATTAGTTACTATTCACCATCGAACAATTCACCATCAATTTATAATTAATCGAGGTTTGATATCCAACCAACTAACTATCATTGGACATCATTAGAACATTGCATCGCCCATCCTTACAACACCATGACTCATTATTTGAGGATCATTACACAACCAGTCAGGGACCTTTAACCATCATCATTCCCATGGATTACCCATCATTGTCCACCAATCAGCCATCAATCTACGAAACAGTCAACCATCCGCGTCCAACCATCCACGTCCAACCATCCACGTCCAACCATCCATCATGAAACCGTTATCATAGTAAGCATTAACAATCAGCAGTCAGCAAACGAGCCATCAATGAACCACTAATTCAACCATTTTCATATCCACTCATCAACCAGCTAAGCGTCCATTGACCATCATTCACCACCATTAACCCTGCTATTAACCACCACTATCAACCACCAACATCGCGCTTAGCCACAGGCGTCCACGTCGCCACGTTGTATCAATGATAATCATCAATGATAATTAGCCATTATTTGACCAACTTCAACCATCAATTGACCATCAATTGACCATCAATCGGTTGCCTTGCCGTCGTGACGTCGAACTCGGCAGAGGTCCTGGCCTCGGAAGTGCGACAGAGGCAGAGCTTCGCGGTGCGCGTGTCCAACGGGCGCCTTGGCCTTGGGGGCCCCGACGGCCTTGGCCCAACGGAGAAGCGCTACGAATGGTTGTTGAATGGTTCGCGTTTTGGGGGAGAATGACCAACAGTACTAGGGAATGTAACGGTTATTGATGATGATGATGAGGATGATGATGGTGACGATGATGATGATGATGAGGATGATGATGATGATGATGATGATGATGATGGTGATGGTGAAGGATAGACTTTATGATGGTGCTTTGATGAGGGTTGATAGTGGTTTTATGATGGTGATTTGAGTGTCTGAACGATGGTGATGATGATGGATGGTGATTTTGAAGGTGATTTTAGTGGTTGATTGATGGTCGATAGTGGTTAATGATGCTTGATAATGGTTGACCAACCGTTAAATGGTGGTTAAGTGATAGTTCATACTGGTTTGATGATTACGGTGGGGGCCAATAGCCTGCAAATGAGGGCGGCCGGGTTGGTTCTGCCACCAGAGATTATGGCTTCATAACAGTAAATCAATTTAAATGAAATAGGCCCTCAACAATGCCGGCTTCATAGCTGGCCAACTAGCAGCAGATATGGGGGCTGTTGATGTAGATTTCTCATTACACGTCCCATGTATTGGTGGTTATTGTTCGTTCATTACCTATATTGTCAGCCATTTTAAGTGATCAATATTACTGTAAGAAATCCGAATCATCATGAACCATCATCAGCCATTACCTAGGGCCATCATTGGCCATTAAGTACCATTTCATTGACCAATATTTTGGTCAGCATTTGCCAGTTGCTCATCATTATCCCTAGGATCCTCCATGATTGAATTGATCATAATCTATAGCCATCGTTGGCCATCAACTACCATTATTTACAAACACTATTCATGACACATCCAACCAGAATGAAAGTTCATCAAAGAACATCAACCATCCTTTTATCCTCACTATAACACTTAACCAGCCGTTGACCATCAAATAACCATCAGTCAATACTTGATGGTGAACCATCAATTAAATTATCATTTGCTAATCTGCCATTAGTTGTCCATGATTATCCATGAGCCAAAAATCATTCACCTCCAAATATTGATCATCATGATCAACTACTATCAACCATCATTAAGCATCTTTAACCGTCGTTGACCATCAATCAACCACCCATTATTTTTCCGTCAACCATTAATTAAATCATCAAATCACCATCAAATCACCATCAAATTACCATCAAATCACTAAAAGTTAACGATTTTGTGGCCATCGGCCAACCATCACCAACCCTGGTTATTAACCATCATTCTGAATTAGCAACTACAGAAAAAAAACATGGATGTTGATGTTAACCATCATTAATCATCATGAACAATCATTAACCATCATGAGCCATCAATAAACCATTAGCCAACCACTAGTCAATCAGTTAACCATGAGTGAAAACATTACTTGATTATTAGTAAACCAGTAACGACCACTACTTGACCGATAGCCATTCATTAGTTCATCATTGGTTAAACATTCGTGCAACCATTCCTTCATCATTGGTCAACCATTAACAACCACTAGTCAACTGTTAGTCAACCATGCGTCAATTACTAATTAACAAATAGTAAAACCATGACTTGATCATTGGTTAACCATTGGTCAATCATTAACTAATCATAAATTAATCATTAATTAGTCATTAGTTGACCATTAGTCAATCATTAGTCAATCACAATCATCACTTAACCATTACTTATTACTTAATCATAGTCAATTATTAGTTAATCATTAGTTAACCATAATCATTAATTTATCAATCATTAGTTGACCACGAGTAAACCCATTGACTAATGATTAACTTAATGTTTGACGAATCCTGATTACTTAATCATTACTTAACCGCTGGAGTAAACCCATTACTTGATCATTAGTTAATCATTAGTTGACCATTAGTCAATCATTAGTCAATCAATATCATCACTTAAGCATTACTTAATCATTGGTCAACTATTAACAACCACTAGTTAACCGATAGCTATTCATTACTTCATCATTGGTTCACCATGACCCAACCCCCCGCGGTCGCACGGAAGCGGCGGCTGATCCACCTAGGAAGCGGCAGACCGTGCTGGGCGAGTCCTTAGAGGACGACAATGTTGTTGCACGGCCGTGGATGCGGTGAGGTCAAGGGTAAGCCGACCATAACGTGATGAGTGGATGGCCAAGCATGATGAAATGGTTGATTAAGTAATGATTAGTGATGGATAACTAGTGACCATGGTGATTTGAATGGTTTATGGTTGATTAATTGAATGGTTAAGTAATGATGATGGTTGATTTGAATGATGATGATGGTTGATTTGAGCTAGTAACCATGGTTGATGGTTGATTTGAATGGTTAAGTAATGGTTAAACCAACCATGGTGATGAGTGGTTGGGACTGCGTTAGTGGTTGAAGAATGGTTCGTTAATGGATAACTCGTGGTTGATGATGGTTGAGATGGTCATGGCGAAGTAAGGGTTGGATACCAGGCTTGGTGCACCCTAAGCATGATTAACCATGGTGAATTGTGGAGAAATGGTTGACGAATTGTTAATTAATTGTGAATACCAGGGCAAAGAAGGCTCACAAGCAATGGTTAGTGGAGAGACATCGTCAAACACCATGGTTGATGATGAACTAATGGTGGTTCATGATGCTTCATGATGGTGAATTCTGGTTCACAACCAGGGCAAATAGTGGTTGGTTGTGGTGAATGAAGGTCAACAATCAGGACTTATGATGCTTAACTGATGCTCAATGATGGTTAATTAGTTATCAATGGTTCATAAGCCTTCCCAAGCTAGAAGCACTGGGATGTACCTACTAGAAGTGTTGGGTTGATGGGTGGTTGATGGGGTGGTCGATTGGTGGTTTGATTAATCACCATAAAGCGACAAGAGCGATTCCAATAAGTAGATATTAACCAGCGATCATGGGCAGTATCCACGATGTAGCTGACATGTTGGGTAGGTTGGTCGATGGTTAGCAGCCATTTGTAACCATCAATGATGAGGATAAGAGCATTTGCAACTGGTCGCTTGGCGTATCACTCATCGCTGGTGTTGGTCAGTAGCCTAAGATCAGCATCAATGCACGAAGAAGAAGAAGATCAGTTCCGAGTAGGACTATGATCAGCACAGGCACAGTTGGTTGTTGGTTTTTGTGGCGTGCGCACGGTTGGCTCATGGAAGGAGTTGGTTGGTAAGCGACACCGCCAGCTGGGGTGTTGATCCAACAGCAGTCGATTGTTGCGAAGTTACGAGTTTAGCAGAAATCGGAACATTGGGGTTCAGTTGATGTGTTTGATGTGTATTGACTGTATTGATTATCCCTTGTACATATGTATACATGTATATATATATATATAAATCTCTCTCTATATATATATATATATGTATATTCGCATATATAGATAATCTATACAAACACCACTATATACTTGTGTATCCACAGAAGACAGTGGTGGATTTGTCCATGAACGAGTGTGGCCCAGACCATCAAATACCACCATGTCAGCCAGAAAACCAATTGGTTTTGGAGATACACAATTTATAAACAAACCCGGAGATATATCTCACACGGTGTAAAAGGTCTTTGGGTACATAGATGTATCTATACACGTTTGTGCATTGACAGATATGTATTACCCATCATACTTCCATTGTATATGTATACAAACATATATCTAAATATAATATATATATATGACATATATATATATATATATGTATGAGCTATACACAAACATTTCTCTATATATGTATACATATATCATATGTGATTACATATAAAAGTAGATCTGCACCTCTCTACATGCCACTGGGCGGTGCCAGGCTGGAGGCTTATCCCCCCAAGCCTCACGGCGGCGTCGGGGTTTCCAAGGGACGGAAGGGACGCCAGGGACCGTAGCATGGCGTAGCCAACCATCACCAAGGCTGGATAACCAAGCGTCACTTAGCTAGTTGATGGTATAACCAATCGCAAATTAGATCGCAAATTGATGGTTCATGGTCAATGGTTATCAGTTGTTGATGATGAATGATGGTTCCTAGGGCGTCACTGACGAGAATATGGAGTATACCAATGCATATTGGGAAAGCCACTAACCATCCAAAAACCATGGGCAGTAGTTTTCAGCCATCCCAACTCTTCGACTACTTACTGGTCATTTTGGGGATGTGAACAGCTGTTTGGGGTAGGTTGGGGCCTTTGACCCACAAGCATATTTGTGTGTAGTTACACCGAAGTACCAAAAGGGTACCCAGTAGAATCAGCCTTATGTACCCCTGGAAAACCAGAATCTGTTGCAACCTCGAGCAGCGGCTTGACTGTGGTAATTACCCTTTTAGAGACAATCCCAATGCAATCATTCAGCAGTAGCCAGTAAGAGCAACCAGCAGTCCACAGTAACAATAATGCATGGTCAATAGTGATTGGCAAAGGATAATACTTTTCATTACCCGCAGCTGTTAGTGGCTATTGACCACTATCAACAATCATTGATCATCCATGAAGAGCAACTAGCAGGAACCATTATCCACAGTAGTCAATGATTCAGAATCATGAGCAACGATTCATGGTCAATAGCCAACCTTTAGTAACAATGAACTATCAGTACTCTGTTCAACCAGCAGCAACCACTAATAACTCTGATTCCCAACCATTTACCATGCAGTAGTTCAACATTTACCGTGATTTTGCAACCATGAACTATCAGAACCTCTGGTTGTCACCAACTGTGCACCATATCCCAAGGGATGTCCACCGTGATGGCCGTTTGAGGTGCCAGCTTATCGGCCGATGGCGTGGCGTTCTCAGCAGTGCTATCCGAGCAGCAGTTGCGGTTGGAGGGGATCTGCGGGGGCTAGGGTTCCATGTTGAGCATCAAGAATGGGGGAACATCACCAACAAATAATAGGCAATACAATGAGCAATGATGGTGCACAAGGGGTACAGGGGACCCAAAGCCCTGGGATGATGCTTGGAAGTAGCGGATATGCTATTGTATGTAATGATCTTGTTATGCCACTTGATGGGATGAATGATGGTCCACAGCAAGGGATGGCACATATCAAAGGTGTCTTTTGTGTGAAACTGTGTGAAGCGGTCAAGAAAGGTCAATCATCAACACGCGGGGAAGATTTGTGGATGCTTAGTGACGGTCAATAATGGAAAAAATTGTAGAGTACTATCACCAGTCGTAGGGAAGATGCTGCTTGATGATCACCAGGGGATCGATTGCTGGCTATGGGTCAATATTAAACACCTATTGATGGGGGGTAATAAGCAGCAATAGTAGGGAAAAGAAAGGTTAATGATAGGGGAACCAGGGGACTAAGGGTGAACTGACCCACAGCCACATGACGATTGATAATGGTCGATTGTTGGTTGATGATGATTACTGATGGTTGATTGTTGGCTCAAGGATAATTAGCATCGTTGACCATCAAACTCAATGAATGGTGATCATCCTGTTGGATGCTGCATGGAGGGCGCTGTCGCCGCCACATGGCTGGTTGTTTGCGCCGCTGGGGCGCCCCCTTGACCAGCTCGGCGAGTCTGGCGCCGATTCGAAGGCCATGATGGGAGTCATGAACGTAGCCATCATTACACTCCGGTGATCTAACATAGCTGGCAATGGAAAATCACTCCATTTTTCCGGGGAAACCCTGGGAAATCAGCTATAATTGGTGGATTTTCCATTGCCATCTTAGATCACCAGAGGGTAAGCGTCAACAACCATCCGTCATTCGCCAATAGTGACCACGATGAAAGCTAGCTTCCACCATCATTTGCCGTCATTGACCCATCATTTACCATTATCACTAGTTGTCATTAAACATTATCATTAAACATTATCATCAACCATGACAATCATCATCAACCATGATCAATCATGTTGAAAGTGGTGGATAATAGTTAGTTCATTACTTTGTGAATGACATTAAACTAACTATTTACCATTATCACTAGTTTTCATTAAACATTATCACTAAACATTATCATTAGACATTATCATCAACCATTGTCACAAACCATCATCATCCACCATGATCAATCATGGTGATTCGTTTACTCAATGAGCCATGACGAAGCTATCCATCAGCCTCCACCGGCGTGCTGAGGTGACGCTCCCAGGGCCACCCAAGGCGCGAGCGAGCGTGATGCGGATGACCGCGATCAACCAGCATAGTTAGGTAATCATGGTATTTAAGACCAATCATAGTGGTTATTAATGGTTAATGTTATGGTGGTTAGTGGTTTTTTAATGGTTAATCAAGTGGTTAGTAGTGGTTAGGAATGGTTTATAGTGGTTCATTAATGGTTAATCATGGATAATAATGATCGCAGATGGGTTAATCGTTGTTGGTTAATATTAACCCACTGACAATTTTAGTGATGATCGACAATGATTAACCATGGTTGATAGTGGTTGATCATGGCGAATGATGGTTGATCATCGTTAATCATGGTTGATAATGATTTATAATAAGATTATGGTTAACATTTATTTTATCATACAATTAACTAACCCATAATGGTTAATCATAAGCGTGATTTTCATGGTTTCTATCGTAACAAACATTGGTGAACTACGGGGTTCATCTACGAAGATCAAGCAGATGGTTTGAGTGGTGGCCAAACATAGTAACGAGCAAATGGTGATGCTCAAGCACGGTTGACAATGACTGATAGGTATTGATTTTTGATAAGGATGAGAGATAAAGCAACTCCCACTATGGGCCCGGCATTTCCCTGTTAAGCCCGGCAGCAGTTGGCACAAAGAGATACATCAACGCTTGTCGCCCACGCATATCGGAGTCCCACATTGATCCCATCTATATCATCCAGCCACAGCCGAAAACATCGTCCATGATTATCCCAAGAAGTACACAGTTTCAATGCGTTCAATGTTTTTTGTTCATCATCATCCCACTTGGTGGTTTAAGAAAAAATAGGGGTACCCCAAAAAATCCAATATTACTGATGTAAAGTAATCAAGCACTTGATTAACAGGGGTTCCCTATGGCTTGAGAAACCACCACTTCTTGTCGTCCATGATTTTCATCATGATTCGTTGAAGTTCTTTGGATGATGACCAGCTTCAGCTCGCATTTTGATCCTAGAATTTGGGAGCACATCAATGGTCACGGGGTCGGATACGCATTCAATTGTTGGGTCGCATGCGCATTCAATTTGAGGGTCGGATACGCATTCAATTGGTTCACATGTCCTGGAGTGATAGAAACAATTCCATGTTCACATGTCATGTCATGGCACCGGACAGCTGGTCATGCCCCAGAGACCGGCTAGTAAAGTTTTGAAAAGGCCTGGAGCCTTGCGCCCCCCCAATGTCCTTTCCCTCAGTGGTGTGTTTGATAAACCCTTGTGTGCCCCCTGTTCCCCCCCAGGTCTTGTCCCTTATTCATGTGGTTGAGAAACGATGCCACCTCCGTGTGCCCTGGCCCGGTTCCCGGTCCCCTGCTCCCTTTCCCCCCATGTCCTTTCCCTTAGTGCTGCGGTAGATACTGCCCTTTCCCTTGTAATGTTTTTTTTGAGAAACCGTTGACCCTGCTGGTTCCCCTGCCCCGTTTTCCGCCCAATGTCCTTTCCTTCAGTGGTGTGTTTGATAAACCCTTGTGTGTCCCCGGCTCCCCCCCAGCTCGTTTCCCTTAGTCATGTGGTTGATAAACGGTGCCACCTCCGTGTCCCCTGCCCGGTTCCCCGTCCCCTGCTCCTTTTCCCCCCATATCCTTTGTCTTAGTGCTGTGGTAGATACAACCGTCTGTCCCTTTCCCCTTTCCCCCCTTGTCCTTTCCCTTGTGATGTGAGAGGATGGAAGCAATGCGTGTGTGGGTGACCCTCTCTTTGCGTGTGCACGTGACCCCTTTCGATTGTGTGCTCAGGTGACCCTGATTTTGCGTGCTCAGGTGACCCCCCCACCCACATCAATTCGGTCATTTTGATTCATGTTGTTACGGTGCGGGAGGAAAGTAACCCTCAGCAATAATGATTTCACCAGTTGCAAACCGGGTTTCACCAGCCAGTAGTCATCATTGACTCCTATTTAGCATGAATTCACAATCAATTGAAATCATCAACTATCCATGAAATCATTTTCTCACCATCTTCCTGACCATCAAAAACCCAACAAGAACGAGCCAAAACGACCAAAACTCAACCGCCAAATCCGCCATCTCTGTCGCATGTTGGACCTCCAGCGACGGCGGAACCGCAGCGACCTCGGGTTTCATCGTCGCCATGGGCGCCGGCGCCGGGGCGGAGCGGGCTCCGGGCACCGCACGGCGGCTCTTTGTGGGCGCCAACTGGAGACGTGGACGAAGGGAGGAGGGACATGATTGGTTGGTACATGGTTAATAGCTGGATGATAAGTAACAATGATTAATAACTATAGTTGGTTAATAGCTGGTTAATAGCTGGTATATGGTTAATAGTTGGTATATGGTTAATAGCTGGTTAACCATCCATGGATTGACAAATAACCAATGATATGGTTGACAATCAGCTATGGTAGCTATATGGTTGGTATATGGCTGGTTAATAATAGGCTAACTAGCTGGTTAATTATAGGGGGTGATAACTAACAACTATAATATATGGTTAATAGCTGGTTAAGGATTAACAATAGGGATGACAACTAACAACTATAGGGGCTATACCAGCTATACGGTGATTGAATGGTGATTTGAATGGTTTATAGCTGGTTAATCGTTGGTGAATGGCTAATCATAGGGGATGATAAGTAACAATTATAGGGGATATACCAACTATATATGGCTATGGGTCAATATCAACCAACCAATTTTCTGGGGATAATCACCAACAATAATAGGGAAAACAATGGTTAATGATACTAAGGGTTTTGACCCATAGCCATATCCCGTGGCTACCTTGCATAGAATGTTACCAGAGTTAGCGATAGTAACTATAGTTAGTTATTAGTGAAACATTATTCTTCATAGTTAAGGAGAGTTAGTAACTATAGTTTCTTATTAATGATAGTATAAGGAGAAATATTAGCCTTATCACTGCAGAACGATGTTTAACAAGGTTATTGATAAGGTGGTTGACCATTATACACCTCATTAACCGTACTTTTTCTCCATGGAGGAGAACTGGTTGACCATTTTTCCCTCAGAAAGACTAAGGAAAACATGAGGTAACCATGGTAAAGACATCATCGTTGGTTGGGTAAAAACATCATCGTTAAGAACGGGGAGGAACATCCATGGTGGTTCATCAACGATACTGATTGACGGGTATGTCTAGGGTTTAGTGTATTGGATCCAGCACGCAGTAACCATCCGCCATTTTGACCACAAACAGAAGGGGTAACATGAGGTAACCATCACCAACCCAATCTCTCACAGAAGCCTAAAAAAAAGAGCAAAAAACATCACACCAAAATCGAATGATCCAAACATCAATGCTTAAACTTCAAGATGAACTCAGTTTCATTGCCAGCCACCATCCATGGTTCCCTGGTGTGGCTTCCCTTCCCGGGTTCCCTTCCCGGGGTTCCCACGGGTTCCCCCGTGGGGTCCACGGATAGTCCCGAGGAAGTGCAGCCTGGAGTCGCTGGAGCAGGTGGATCAGCTGCTGTCGGCCATGGCCACCGCCTGGGAAGAGGCGCCGGCGCAACGGGGGCCACGGGTGCAGCTGGTGACGGTGGGTGGTGGGGGTGACGGGTGATGCAGTAGGGGTTGATGGTTGGGTTTGGTGATGGTTATTGATCATGATTGTGAGGATATGTAAGAATGATTGATGGTTGATTGATGGTTAAGAATGTTCAACTGATGGTTGATGATTTGATTCATTGGTAGAATAATGCTTGAGAATGGCTCGAGGTGCTGAATAACAATGGCGAATGATGATGATTGACAATGATGATATTGGTCGTGGATGGTCGTGGTGTTTCAATAGCGATTGATAGATGGTTTGAGAATCAGTAACAATGATTGATGATGGTTGATTACAGTTGATCATGGCTTGCAATGATGTTTGAGCAGAGCTAGTTATGATTGATGATGGTCTTTAACCATAATTGATAATTGACCATCAATTAACCGCCAATGGCCACTAACAAACCATTACAAACCACGAGTCAACCATCAAATTCACCATCGACTGACCATCAATCATCAATCATCAACCATCCACCACCAACTCACCATGATATTAACCATCAACTAACCATCAACTAACCATGACATCACCATTTCCAACCATCATTTCCAACCATAACCAACCCGTGGTCCCCTAGTGATCCACCCCTCACCACCCGGCGCCATGCGCGTCCCCTGTTGATGACCACCTCACCATGGACCCTGCCATGCGCCCAGGCGAAGGCCGAAGGTTTGGAGCTCTGCGTCTTCGCTCCCTACGTCTTTTTGGAGCGCGCCCGCAGGCTGCTGCCGAGCCTCAGCGTGGAGCGGAGATCGCGGATCGCCGGGTGGGCGCAGCACCCAGCGGCTTCAGCCATGGATGGTGAAACCATATTAAGCAACAACTACAAGGTGGGGCCCCCAAGATAGCGATTCGTTGGTTTATAACTAGGGTAACTACTAGTTGGGTCAAGCAGTTAACCAACAATAATAGCTGGTTAATGATTAATAGGGGATGACAAGTAACAACTAATAATTATAGGGAATATATACCAACTATTATGGCCACGGGTCAACAATAATGGCTTACAATGACCGCCTTTAAACATGACGACATTTTTTTGGAGGGTAGGAAAACATCAATGAAGCGTAGACATTTGGCTATGGTTATTAACCAACAATATTGAGCAACAATCATAGGGAAAACAATGGTGAATGATGGGAACTAGGGGTACAGGGTTTTGACCCATAGACATTTTTTTGGAGGGTAGGAAAAGCATTGATGGTTTCCATCAATAGGAAAACGAACGATTAATGATCATGTTTGGTTTCCAGATTGAAGATGATCATGTTGGGGTCCATTTTCAATGGCTGGGAACCATTTTCAAAGATAGACTATTTTGATTGTTTGGGTCCATTTTCTCAAAATCGACATTTTTTTTGGAGTGAAGTGGGAAGCGAAGGGTTATGGATGTATCCTTGTTGATGATGAACCACATGCTTTATGTTGTGTCCGCATCAAGATACGCCCAGCAGCGCTTGCGCTTTCCCACGGTTCTTCAGGAAGGACGTGTGCGTCGGCAGCCAAAATGCTTGGGATGCTGCGGAAGGCTTTGCCTGCACTGGTGTGGTGACGTCTTCCATGTTGAAAGGCCAGGAAACCGACTGGGCGAAAGGGGTGAATGGTTGATTGGTTGGTTGATTGGTTGGTTGATTGGTTGGTTGTTTCAAATGCAACTGTTCTATGCAATATCTGCATTTCTCATTGTTTTCTTTTTTACTCTATTTTGAATCAGATCGGAATCTACTGTTCGGCTTGCTGTTGCCACTGTTTTTTTATGTTGATCTAGTCTTGATCACTCCTATTATTCTTATGGTTGTCCTTCAGAGTCTTTAGCATCATTCTAGTGTTTTGTCCTTGTTCTGATTCCTATCAACACTTACGATGCCGATGATCACCATTACCAAGGGTATTATTATCATGGTTCGCACATGTTCGTATGATTTCATTCTTGTTGATTTTGGTTTCTTGCATTGTCAGCTTTTGTTGTTTTTTGCTTCCAACCATCATGAAGAGTCATTGACATTCATTAACCGTTATTGACCCCCACTAACCATCATTACTCACGACGGTCATTCACCACCAATCGGCCATTCATCAATCCTGATCCTCATCAATCATTCACTAAACGTAAGCATTAATTAAGAGTCATCAAGAACCATGAATTACTCATCATTTAGCAATCATTAACCACTACCATCAATGATCAATTGATCATTTCACCATCATTGACCAACCACTTAACCACTAACAACCATCACTTAGCCATCACTTAACCATCACGTAACCATCACTTAAGCACCACTTAACCACCACTTAACCATCAACCATCACTTAAACCACCACTCAACCATTACTCCCCCGGTCGCCCCGGTGTCACCGTCGCGATGGCCGCAGGCATCGGCTGCGACTGGGTCTTGCTGGGGCACTCGGACCGGCGAAACGTGCTGGGCGAGTCCCACGAGCTCATCGCGGAGAAAGTGAGGCACGGCCACGGCGAGGGCCCAACGACCGGGGTCCCAAATGGGGTGGGGCGCTGGCTGGGAAGGGCTGTGAGCCATGGATGCTGGGGCTGTGAACGGCAGCTGGTGGTAAATCATGGTGGTTTATAATGGTTATTCCCAGTGAAATAGTTGATAATAGTGGTTGATGATGGTTGAGTAGGTCAATTTCATGGGTATTCGCAGGTGAAGTATGGTATGGGCTTGATGATGGCTGATGGTTTGTGATTGTGGGTGTACAATGGCTTGTTTGCTCAAGCCAGGGAAGAATCATTTTTGACTGTCATCAAGGTAACCAGCATGAAGCCTTATCAAGCATCAAACATCAGGATCATCATGAACCATCATTGGAACCCATCATGATACCAACTAGCATCAACCATCATCACCATCATCACCATCATCATCAACCATCATCATCAACCATCATCGCTAATCCTCATGATCAGCCACCGTTAAGCATGTGCAGCACCGACCATCTCGGGGATTCTACAGCGGCGGCAAGGCGTTGTTTGGACAGCGGTCTGTGGCTTGGCGGCGCTTGGCGATACGGGGGGTGGTGAACGGTTACGGGGGGTGGGCCCCTTTAGTTGGCTAACTTGGGTAACTACCAGTTCACCAGGAGATAGTTGGGTAACTAGAGATAGCTGGTTACCATAACTGGTGGTTACCCTAGTTGGCTAACTTGGGTTATAACTAGGGTAACTACCAGTTATGGTAGATATGACTAGCTTGTTAGATGGCTTATTAATCGACTTATAACTAGGGGGGCCCACCTTGTAGCATTGTCACAAGATATGTCAGTGGCGATCAATGATTGGTTTATAAGCACATATAAGCACCACATGGTCGATGATAAGCCAATGATTGGTTTATAATCAATCATGTCTTAAAAAACCAATTGATGCGCAGTCAATGATTCGATTGGTTTGTAAGCACCAACCATGGGGATGACCGTGACAAAAAGTCAGCGGTTGAATGATGGTAGGTGCCACCATTGCTGCATGGTGGCGCGCCACCACGGCTTCGCTGCGGAGGAAGGTGAACATCACCATCGGCGAGAAGGCGGAGGCCCGCGCGAAGGGCGAAGAGCTGAAGGTCCTGCAGGCGGCTGCGACGGCTGCGACAGCTGGGGATGGCTGAAACCACGGTGAGCAGCGCCTCGGGATACAGCCATGGTGCGTCTGGAACCAGGAGGTTTTTGTTGGCCATCAATATGGCTATGGGTCAATATTAACTATCAATATTAAGCAACAATAGTGGGGAAAACAATGGTAAATTATGGGAACCAGGGGTACTGGGTTTTGACCCACAGCCATATGGTACAGCCAGGTTTATAATGTACAGTGTTGATGGCTAATATCCGATTCTTCATATTAACCATTGATTATTCATAGTAATCTATCAGTGACCCATCATCAACTCCACTTTTTACTTTGTTGAGCTGGTCCAAAATGGCGGCCACTGGGTGCGAGACAGCAGCCAACAGCTGGTGCTTTGGCGACTCAAATATCAGGCTGCTTAATAGCCAATGGTTAATCCAATTGCTAATGGTCAGGAATGGAATGATGTATGAATGGCCAGGAACCGTGGTTTATAGTGGTCAGAGGTGGTCAGTGATGATTAATGACGATGGTTAACAATGGTTGATAGCCAATGATAGATCCAATGGCTAATGGTTGACACATGTTGATACTAGTTAGATACTAGGGAACGATAACCAACGATAATAGGGGATACCAACTGTATCCAACGATCTGTGTCCGAACCAACCAACAAATGGGTAGATGAAAACCCCTGCAGAAACTGTTGCAAGGTCATTTACCGTGTGGGATGTGAACAGCTTGGGTGCAGGGTATTGACCCACTTGACCCACAAGCATGGCAGGCTGGTTTAATGTGATATCTTTCGTTGTTGTCGACCATGATCAACTGTGCTAGGTATTGTAAGAGTTTAACATGATAGTTACTGGAACCATGATTAACAATGATAAATGGTTCATACAGGTTGAGCATGGTGAAACCGTTGGTTTATTGACCAACCTGAGCCGTTCACAACCGGCAGCTGAGCACACTGGTCAGGAGCAGCTGGAATCTGTGGCGAAGGCGGGAGCCGAGCGATGAGGAGGGTGGGGGCAATGGTGGTTCACAGTTCCATAACTGCTTGCTGTCGAACGTTTAAGCAACATATTAGTAGGGGACAATCCCTCATGGCGTCCATGACGTTTGGTTTCCCCAAAAAAAACCTCATCGTTGCGGCCCATGGAGGCTTCCAATTCTCAAATCATGTCGAGTTGTCCCAAAGACTGGTGAGGCATTATGGACCCCACGTTTGGGAGGTCGCTGACGTACCCTCACCGACCAAACCTGTTGTGAAGAAGTCTCTTTTGCTTATGATCCGGGGTTTGATCCCGAACGGTCATCATATCATCGAGCAAAATCAAGCATGATCAACCGTCCTTAAGAAACATATACCTATGTTGAACCATCAATCAACCATAATTGTTGACCATCAATTAAGCGCCACTATTCACCATCATCATCATCATCATTATCAACATCATCATCATCATCATCATCATCATCATCATCATCATCATCAACACTCACAAAGTCGTTCATTATCAACATCCTCATCAACACTCACAAAGTCGTTCATTATCAACATCATCATCAACACTCACAAAGTCGGTCATTATCAACATCATCATCAACACTCACAAAGTTGTTCATTATCAACAACTCATTCATCAATAATCATCCCAGGCCGTCAGCGTGGGCTGTAGGCTGTGCCGGCCGACGCGTGGGATCGCATTGCAGTGGCCTACGAACCGGTCAACCGAAGCGCTGGGAGAAACAGCGGCGAATGATGGATCAATAGCTATCAGTCGTGGTTGATAGGGCTATGGGTCAATATTAAACAACCAATTATGGGGGATAATGACCAACCAATAATAAGGAAAACAATGGTTGATAGTAGGGGAACCAGGGGTACGGGGTTTTGACTCACAGCCATAGTGGTCTGAGATGGTCAGTGATGGTTAATGACCATGGTTAACAATGATTTATCCAATGGTCAATGAAATGGTTAACGGTTGATACTAGTTAAATACTAGGGAGCGATAACCAACAAGAAAAGGGGATGTACCAACTATAGTGGCCAATGGGGGTGAAACACCAGGGTTGATACCGGTTAATACTGGTTCATAACCGATCACTAGACTTCTAGAGGGATGATGATGGATGGTTATCTAATGGCTAATGGTTGTCACGGGCTATGATGGTGGTGAACCAGTTTGGCAGGACGAAGATGGAACACCAGGATTGATAGTGGTCAGAAAACAGGCTTTCTGATGGTTAATGATGGGTGCCAATCATTGGTGTTTTTTGGTGTTGATATTTTTGATTTAATTTGATTAGAGATGATCATGGACTAGTGATGATAAAGCATGATTGATAATCAATGATGGTGAAATCGTTTGTCAATGGTGATTAAAACCGGTTGACAACGGTTGATTCTTGTTAATGATCATGGTGACTATTGGCTGCTTGCTGTCAGGAACGGTTGCTTACATCTAGTGGTGATCAAGAGAGTCATTGTGGCAAGTTCAAGATGATTATAGAAGTTCAATGGTAGATTCATATGAATAGACCAGCCCCAGTTTACCTTAAACAGCATAGCAGCATATACCATCAAGCATAGGGAGTTTATTACTATGGATGTAACATCCATGATACAGATGGTTTATGCAGGTGGATGGTTGCAATTTCGAGGTGACAATTCTTAAGAAATTATCCCTCAAGTGAGGACAGATTTTCGACAGATTGAACCCTGTGGTTCATATAGGTGTGGCCATACACTTCTTGATGATTCACACATGTGTTATGTCTACAACTACTGAATGCAGACAGGCATATTGAGTCAGCAGTACCTATATATATATATATACATATACAGCAACGCAACTTGCATTCTCCGTACCTAGATCGTTCACAAGCGGTCCGCCAATCATTTCGTGGAATCATGGCTGACCAGTTGCTGATACTTGTTCGCTACTATCCACTGGATCCATCCAGGCTCGAGTGTTGTCATTTGGTGAAGCTCACCAGCATCCGATCACCAGCCATGAGCTGATCCTTCATCAGCTGAATCATCACCAAGCATAAATCATCGTTGTTTTAGTGATCATCATCACCTATCAATTCACCACCAATTCACCGCAATCATTAACCATCCTCAACATTCGTTAAGAACAAAACTAATCGTACTAACCATCATGAACCATCCTTACCTATCATTAATCACAGACCAATCATCCTCAATTTATTTGATGAATCATTATCCATCTAATTATCCATCATTAACCATACTAATTGACCATCTAATTAACCAAACCATCATTAACCAGCATTAACCCACCATTAACCCACCATTAACCCACCATTAACCATTGCTTCATCCGGTGAATCGAATCCTCACTTCACAGCTCCGGATGGCCGTGGGCCGTGGCGCTCCCAGGTCTGGGCCGTGGGCGAAGGCGCTGTGCCCTGCGCCCCCGAAGAGGCGCAGAGGTTGCACAGCACCTTGAGCGCCACGGCAGCGGCAGCGGCAGCGCAGGGGATGGCCATGGGAACAGCCAGGGCTAGCAGATGATGGCCATGGTTAGTGCTGGTTAATGATGATCAGGAGAGTTGGTACTGGTGGCTGATGATGATGATGGTTGATGATGATGGTTGATGATGGTTAGTGCTGGTTAATGCTGGTTAATGATGGTTAATGATGGTGAATGATGGCTAACTGATGGCTAACTGATGGTTAATTGATGGTTAATGATGGTTCATGATGGTTAATGTTGATGGGTGATTGATGGTAAATGATTATGGTTGATGATGGTTCATGATGATTTTGATATGTTTTGATGCCATGATTTTTTGCAGTTGAATGATGTTGATCTTCTGATGATGATTTCAATCTTCTTCTTTGCAGTTGAATCTGGATGATGTTGATGTCAATCGGAAACAAACATGGCTGATCCAAACATCTGGATGAATCATGTTGATTTCAATCTTCATTGATTTTTTGTAAATGATTTGCCTGATTCAGTTGCTGTGAAAAAATGACTGCTGATTCATGGAGCGACTACTGACTGCTTGCAGCAACGAAGTGTGGAGCAACTGCTGCCGAAGAAAATCATGGAGCCATCATCCCCGGGACAAGGGACGTGCTCCTCCAACTTGTTTAAAGTCTGTTCGTGTTCTTTTGTCTACCTGTATTGGCATGGGTACATGGGTACAGAAAACTAGCAAGATCAGAATATTTGTATATCAGTGGGAGATGATATGAATCAAACCCCTATACCTATATTTGATGATAAATCACACCTGTTTAAACTGATGGTGCTTTCTCAATATGGATCTCCCAACATCGAACATTGGAGGCAACAGCGGTACTACAAGTGGTTTCTCTGATAAGTTGCAGTTTGTCCAAAGGAGAGCTATACTATTCACTGGTTGCTGGTTTTAACATGTTTGAAACATTTTTTAAAATTTTCCCAAGTAGTTATTAACAATTAGTTGGTTGACTAATATTTTTCGTGACGGGGTGGTTCAACGCCACCATGCGCAGTTCGAATGATTTCACCACTTGTCTCGACGAGTCGTCGCTCCCGCTCCGGGCACGAGGACAGTGGCTGAAGGACAACTTTGGTGAAAGCACGTCGAAGTGCTTGTTCCTCTACACAGGTGCGGGTTTGGACACAGGGGCTTCTTCGGTGTCCCAGCGGGTTTCTCAGCGAGGTCACCTGGTGGTTAGTTGATCAGCTGACAAATGGTTGGTTTGATTAGTTGTGTCGGTTGGTTGGTTGGTTGGTTGGTTGGTTGGTTGGTTGGTTGGTTGGTTGGTTAGTTGAGTCTTGTGCTGGTTGATCAGCTGACCATCATGAGTCCAACTACTAGTCGAATTATCATTACAATCTTATCCCTATCAGTAGAACGCAATCACCACTACTGGTCATCGTTCGCTATTGTTGTAGCCAAACCACAGTCAGTGTATCACCTTTATTGATCTTTATTGAGTGTTGGCCGGGAATCATTAAGCCTTGGAAATCAGAATTCGCCATTGCTCAGGCATCTACTTCTCATTGACTAGCCGCAGTTTGCCATAATTTGATAATCATAGCTTTCCACAGTAGCTTTGTAAACTGCTTACTTGCAAATGCACACGGATGTAAATCTAATTATACATATACAGAGCACATGAACGGAGTTAGGTATACATATATATATATATATTCCAGCCCCAGGCCCCGACGGCCCCCCCAAGGTCATCCCCCCCTCCCCTCCCACCCCCGGAGTAAGGAATCAAAAATCAATTCACAATTCTTTCATCAACAGATGAATAAAAAACAATCATGAGACAAATCCATAAGAATCGTTCAAAAAGTCAATTTCGCAAACCTCCGTCAATATTTTTCCTCACATGTTTAAGTATTCATTTCAAAGTGAATAGATCTTTACGATTCTTTACGTTTTTCGTTTACATACAGTTTTCACACATATGTGATAATATATCGACTTATACGCGTTATTTTGCGGTGTATCCACCCACGGCCAGACCTCGGGATCACCGTCGCTACTCCCCCAGGCTCCGTGAACGAAACGAACGCCGCGGACTACGCGCAGCTGCCCGACGTGGACGGCTTCGTGGTGGGCCGCGCGGGCTTGGAGGTGGAGAAGCTGTCGTCCATCTGCCGCACGCTCGTGAAAGCCAAGGGCGCCTGAACGCGGAGAGCGGGGAGCGGCGGTCAGCTGTGGCAGTGAAGCTGTGGCAGATGATCTGAGTGGTTTCAACTGATTGGCAGGTTGGTCAGCTGTGGCAGTGAATGATCTGATTGGTTGATTGGTCACAGATGATTGTGGATGATTGCTGTCGTTCATGGTCAGTTGATGGTCATCAATGAATTATTTGATAATTTAGTTGATGATGGTCATCAATGAACCATTTGAGCGTGCTATTGATGCTCAGCCGGCCAGATTGAGAATGATGGATGGAAATGTAAGATACTGATGCAACCCAACGTTGTGAAAGCGATGCCCACCAGTGACAATGGACATTTATAGCATGCCTTGAAATATTGGCCATCATGAAACCCTGTAATTTGCTATTATTCATTGTCACCATAACCATTATCAAACGCTAACTCGCATGAAGGCCAGTTTCGCTGAACTGACGGCCCAAACAACTGTGTCGGCACTGGCAACAGTGGGCCCTGCGTGGGCATGAGTGGAAAAAATCCAATTCTGCCGCTGCTGCTGCTGCCTGCAGAGCATCTGCTAAACATGATCAACCTGTATTTGTTATCCAACCTAATGTGCTTCGGGATATGTCTCACCCACCGCTGTTCAGCATAATCAGTTGTAATTGCAACAAGTCTCGAACTATATGCTTTACACATGTTTGCACAATCTCTACCGTGGTAGTGGGTCAACCTACCTAGTATAATTCAGTCAACACCACTCTGGTGATCTAACGGATAATCCACTATTTGTAGATTACTTACCTATTGAAAATGGTGATTTTCCAGCCAGCCATGTTAGATCACCAGAGTGTATAGCTGAGTGCATCATTTTTCGGGGGTTTCCTTGGGCAGGCGCCGGCAAGCCGGCCCAGAGCGGCTCAAGCAAAGGAAGGCACAACGGGACACTGTGGGGCTGGTGGTGCAACAAACGTTGACATGGCTTGGGTATAAGTGCTGATGGTTAACCGTTAATGATGGTTGATGATGGTGGTGAATGATGACTAGTTGATGGATAGTCATGATGGTGGTTAAGAACCGTGGTTCATGATGGTTAAGTAGTGGTGAAGTAACGATTCATGATTCATTCAATGATTAAAGGAGCGTTGATTGATGTTGATGGTTTCTTGTATAGCTGATGATGTTAGTTTGCAACCGTGGTCGATGATTGATTGGAAGCGGTGAAATACCAGGGCTAGAAATGGTGAATGATGGTTGTTGATAGCTTGTATTGCTGCATAGTGATGATGAATCATTATTAATTATATAATTAATCTGGTTGGTGGTTTCAAACATTTTTTATTTTCGCTATTGATTATTAACAAATAGTTGGTTGACTAATATTTTTCATAGGGGTTGAAACCACCAACCAGTTAATGATTGATGATGCTTTAAACTGGTTGAGATGACAAATAATAATCGTGCATTTTCTAACTTAAACGCATTCATTGCATCGACTACCGATGCTTCAGGTTTATTCATGTATTCTTGGTGGGGGGGTGGCCAAGTTGAAAGAGCAGGCTTGTAGAGGTGGGTAGAACAAACAGGAATTGGCAATAGTTACCCTCTGGTAAACTAACCTGGCAATGGAAAATCCATCATTTTGTTAGGAAAACCGTGGGAAATCATCCATTTATGGTGGATTTTCCATTGCCATGTTAGTTTACCAGAGGGTATAATGATCATCGTGATTCACATGTCTCAAGTGCTGGTGTTTCAGGATGCTCTGCTTAAGAACTGTGAATGATCATACTATGTGCATTGTGAATCACGGCTGGTCATTATTGTTCACGCTTACTCGCTGAATATTGCCTAGTTGGATATTATAATCCAGTTGGTAAGATAGTTTGCTGGATTAATTATGTTTAAGTATCAACTGGGTAAATCATCAATGAACCAATACCAACAGGAAACTGTTGACGATGATTGATGGTCGGTATGAACAATCAGTACCAATTGGTAGCATTGGTATTTAGCAATAAGTTTGCCTGGTTGACAGAAAATTCTACATGAAAGCCTTGTTTCAGCCACGAATTAAAAATCATTTCTGGGACAGTTCTGCTTGCCATCGCACTGGTTTAGCATCATCCACGGACCACCCCAGCGGCTGTATGGTGTGACCCCGCCAGTGGATGAATGATTACCTTCCGGTAATCTGACATTGCTGGCTGGAGAATCACCATATTTTACAGAGAAACCCGGGGAAACCATCAATAGCTGGTGAATTTTCTATGGAGAATTTTTGGATTAATTACCAGAAGGGTATGCTGCATGTCTAGAGTAGGAATATCTACATATATCCAGACATCTTGAATATCCAGAATTATCCATTGGTGGCTTGACAGTGACGCAAACATCAGCTGCAAGGTTGGGTACATCAAGTCGTACTGCAGCTGCCCCTATATTGGCAGCGAACCAGCGATCTTTTGAAGCTACAATATACGGTACACCGTTTGTAGCTGCAAAGTTAGCTACAAAAGTTGGCTGAGGATTGGAGATTCCAAATGATTTCTCCGACCATATCACCACTGCCAAGATCTCACCATGACGTGGGAACGTGATGGTGTGACCCCCTAAGAATTGATGGTATCCGGACCAAGATGATTTTGGTAGGCGAATCTAGAAGTGGAAAAGGCACCGTAGAAATACGTAACTCATCATGCTCTACCTATAAAGAATTATAAAGATCCACCATTTGCAGCTGGTTCAACTATGGAGATTCTACCTATAAAGATCCACCATTTGAACATGCTCTACCTGCTTCAACCGGTAGAATCTGGCGATTTTTCGTTGGTCGCAGGGGTCCCGCGGCTTTCCGATATAGGCGATGAGAGTGACGAGAGTGAGGAGTTCGGGAGCCCAGCGAGTGAAACTGCGGTTTTTTATAGGGAAAGCACTGCTGGGTTTGAAGCTGCTAGGTGGTTTTAAGCCATTATAATAGTTAATGATAGGGGATCATGAAATCATCAACGACGCTTGAACAACTACTGTATGGGCTTTGGAAATGGTGGTTTATAGGTAATTAATAGTAACATATAATAACCAAACATCATATATGGGTTTGTATGGTTTGTTGGGGGATTATGGTGATTGATAGGGGGTGATAACCAGCAATAACAACAATAGGGATGTTTCTCGAAATGGTGGTTTCTAGTCGAAAAAAACACTAACAATGGTTTATGATAAAGGAGAATGACGAACAATAACAGGGAATATTTGTATGTATATACCAACGATATGGTGTGTTAACCATATCAAAGTCATAGGGAACCCCTCAAGTTATAGTTGGTTTATTACTATAAATTGTTAATAAAGGATGATGATTGGGGAGTTTTTCCATGGATTGAGAAACCACCAAATCAGCTGTAAATGTTTGATTTTCTACGCAACCAGGTTAGAGACTACCAGAGTGTAAATGAGCAACAGCAATAGCATGCTTGATCCATAAGAGCAATGTCCTGGTTTTGATATGATCAGAGCAGTGAACTGCTGGTTTGAGTGGGCTACAGCAAAGGTATGAAACAAAAGTCAGTCATAAATTAGAATGGGATAAGCCAGTAGATGTGCTCAATAGCTTGGTAGAACAATTGTTATGATCAGCAACACAAACAAGGGCATAATTAATGGTGCTAAGTGGTCATAATCCAGGAAGAGGGATATTAACACCAGGCTGTTGATATCAATGATGGTAGTAGGCAATTCAACATCCATAGTGTTAATATCAACACTGAGCAACACATGGTTGGACTCTGCCGACAATCATTGGGACTGGTCGGGCGCAGTGGTTGAGTAGCTCTAGAGTTGCTCATGAGACCGAAGGGTCGACCACCGGATAATGATGGGGCCAATCCTAGACTGATGATTGTCATCGAGACAGCTAGCCTGCTGATGTAGGTAGAATGATTAACCATAGGATCATACCATATCAGCAGGCTATAGGTATTTATGAACCATAGGATTTATTAACCTGACATAGTAACCACCTGATCACAACATATCTATATATAGGATGATACGATGATCTGGTGGAATCTATCACTGCCATAGATCTGCTCCATCAGCTGGTGTGACCCCGCAAGGTGGGACCCCACAGCTGAAGAGGCCCGGCACTGGGCGGCGCTGAGCGCCGTGCGATGCAATGATATGACGGGCTGATGATGGTTGTCAAACCGACGGGAAACATGTTATGGCTAATGACCACCAGTTATTGGATGATTGATGATGATGAGGATGATGATGATGATGATGATAATGTTTGGTTTACAATTATGATGATGATGGTTCATTGTGAAAAGCGAGGTAATTATGACGATCATGGTGGTTCATTGGTTCATGATGGTGGTTTTAGGTGGTTTATGGTACTGAATAGTGGTTCGTTGCTGGTGAATACATACATTATGTATCGTATTGTTTGTATGTACACGTGTCCGTACAGGTGAGTATACAAACACATGACATGGATGCACAAGTGTAGATGTACATGTATTTTTGTATATTTTCACATCCGCTCGGATGCGTGCAACAGCGACAGCCGTGAGCATCATCAACATCAGGCCAGGTGTGATAGCATGAACAGTTTGTGAGGATATAAGAACTGATGCGGAGTTTTGAGTTGAGTGTTGCGCTGAAGTTTGGAGGGGTGGCAAGGCGACCACACGATTAGATTCCACTTTTGCCATCTTCCAGTGGCCTCCAAAAGACCCAGGATCTTGTTATTTGCCGATGAATCATGTGAGTCACTATGGGCCCTGGACAAACATTACACCATATGGTGGTTTCTCAAAATAGGGGTACCCCTAAATCATCCTTTATCAACCATTTATAGCAATAAGCCAACCATTTTTTGGGTTCCTACAACTTGAGAACCACCATACGAGTCTACAAACTGGTCGGTGATTCCAATTGTGGGTTGGAAGGCAACGAGCGGGGTCATGCTCGCATATCCAAAAGGTAGGTGCACCACCGGAGCTTGCCGTACCAAACAAATGGGTCTTTCTTAAAATGGGGAACCAGTAAAGAAAAGGTCGGCTTAAAGTTTATCAATGATAATCATTACTAAAGGATGATTTGGGAGTCCCCCTATTTTGGGAAACTAGACCAAACCCGAGTGGATACAGGCGGCACGGGTCATTCCAGCTCCTACTGGCTGCCCCCGGTATGTTCGGAACCGATTTGAGGATGGGTCCAATGGGGGAGTTTGTCACCCCACGGAAGGCCATTTTTAGATATCTTTAGCATCTTCTGGTTGAGTAGAACCATCACAATGCACCCCATCTTTTACTAGATATGTTTTTAAACGCGCATATATATATATATATATTGTTATTTTTTCTTCGCCTATAGATTCATGTATGACCATGAATCGTTGGCCACCCTACCATCAGGTCGCAATTTCATGAACCATCATTGCCTAGAGGATGAGTAATTAGCCATTTTATCCTAATGATCATGACAATGAACATCATTAAACATCATCAACCATTCACAGACCTCTATTCCTGGCACGTTTGGATTATATTGCATTACCGTATGGCTCTGATGACTAACCATTGATTGAACATGATCATTGGCTTATCGCTATATAACAGCCGTCAGTAAAAATCATTATTCACCATCATTAATCATTAACCTTGTTCCACCCTCCATGAACCTTTCAGATTCAAGTATCAAATGCCAATGGGTCAAAACCCCGTACCCCTGGTTCCCCTATCATTAACCGTTCTTTCCTTTGTTATTGTTGGTGATTCTTCCCCCATTAGTTGGTTGCTTAATATTGACCCATAGCCAAATATTCAGGAGATTTGCTGGGCGGCATCCCGAATCCTTTGTTCATCCATCATGACCTTCGTTCAGCCTTCGTTCGGACCCTTGTGAGGGACCATTTTTGTTCCCCGTTCGACTGATGGCCCCCAGAGCCCATCGGCAAGAAGTTCACCTCCGTGGACAGATTTCCCAGTCCTGATGTCACTTCACCTCCTTGTTGAAGTATGTTGAAGTTACTCCTCCTCCAGTATGAAAAATTGGTATCATACCACACTTCAACTTTATGCCCAAATCAGTTGCGAAGGATAGGAACGTTGGAAACCATCCGAAAATGAAATAGGAACCTGGAACCATCTAAATAACACACGTCCCCTTTAAGTGTTGCTGCTGCTGACATGTGGTGCAAATTGGAGAGCATATGGTTCGCGAAAAAACGCATCATGAACCATCTTTATTCGTCAACATTGAACATTGTCAACCGTAACCATCACTAATCACCAACCATTAACGGCAACCACCATTAACCATCAGGAATATGAACCATCATTATTCATCATTAACCATCATTAGCCATGATTAATTAATCATCATTAATCATCATCAACCATTATGAACCATCAAAGACCATCATTATTCATCACTGCATCCACGACTTCTCCATGGTTCATGTCGCAAGTCGCCAGGAGGCTCCAGCTGCCCTTGATGGAAGTGGGGCGCTCAGCGGAACTGTGAGCGCGCAAAGCCCTGGTTTCATGATGGTTCGAACGGCCAAGGATGGTTCATGATGGTTCATGGTGGGTGATGGTTGGGTACACTGGTGGTTAATGGTGATTAATGAACGTTCATGATGATTAGTGCTGAGATTCATAAGCGGGGTAAATTGTGATGGTTGGCCATTACGGTTGATAGATGGTGGAAATTCTAATGGTTGTAATGAGGGTTACATGATGGCTCGTATCCATGTGTATATACATATATGTGTATAATTGCATATGCCCAAAATTGTCTAAGCTTACATGCGGATCGTCTCATCTGTAGCATGTGTACATGGACATGAGACAAGTCATTGACCCCACCGACAAGACAAGACCAGCAACCGTTATTCATCAAACAACAACACAACAACAACAACAACAACAACAACAACACCAACAACACCAACAACACAACAACACAACAACAACAACAACAACAAGAATCCTTCACCAACCAATGACCATCATTCGTTAACCGTCAACCATCATCAATCACCCATTGTGAACCCGCAACCAACCGTCATTCAGAGTGAATTAAGCACCCATCCACCATGCAAGGGCAGCACCTCGATAAAACAACCGACCAATGGGTATTGCTACTTGTCGACCCCAAAGACCAATCATTGTAAGTATTAGTATTCATCACTGATTGTTGAATGTCAACTGGGTACTACTTGACAATCATTAACCCCAAGTACAAGTTCGTAAATCATTACAGTCCAGTATTCATTGGCCATTGTCTCTAGCGTCGGCTGTCGGCCATGCTTGACCATGATTGCCGACAATCAAACATCATGAGCCATCGTTGACATTATTGACCGCTTTTTACCATCAAGCATCATGGACTCTTATAAACCATTATCAACAATGGCCATCATCAAGTTTATCCCTATAGTTATTATGATTATTGTTATGAATTATTGACACGATTACAGTCACTATTCATTCATCACTACCAACACGATTATAATCATGATTTAGCATTATTAGATCATTATAACCATCATTACAACATTCATCAACCACTATGATTATTATCAAGACTATTGCAATCACTATGGATAACTATTCAAAACCGTTTATATTTATTACCATGGTTAATGACTATACATGTTTATAGACTGATTGATGACTATGATTCGCTGTCATGTTTAATCGTTATTGTCAACTATTTTTCTTAATCACTATGGTGCACTATCACAGTTCTGACTGGCTAATCACTATTGTAACTACTATTCACTATTCATTATTTATAACTATTTAAAACCATCCATACCTAGTGAATCACTATTAAAATCACTAGTATAACTACTATTTCAATCACAATTCCCAATTTTGACCTATTCAAAACCATTTGTATCACTATGGTTAATCACTCACTATAATCACTGTTATGAAACTATTATAACCACCATAAATCCAGTTTTTATTATCATAATTATTATAACCACTTTTATAACCACTATGTATATATTATAACCACCATAGATCACTATTATAACCACCAGGTCTGAACCATTATTACCATGATTCAACCATCATAAAACTATTATAACCACCATAAATCACTATTAAACCCACGATTTTACAACCACTATGTATTCCCCAGTCGATACCCAGGTCCCGCAACGCTGCCGCAGCCAGGCCTGAACACCCTGCTTGCTTCCTTGCGGAAGTGTCAGGGGCGGGGCCGCCGCAAAGGATCGAGCCTTGGTGAGCGTAGGATCAGTGCGCCATCTGTGGTGATCAATGGTGAAGTCGCGAGGAATCTTCTGGGTGGTTGGTGGCTATGGTTGGTTGGTGGTTGGTGGTTATAGTTGGTTATAGTTGGTTAATGTTGGTTAATGGTGGTTGATTCTGATAATGGATACGCTGTGATTGGCAAATCCCCGTTTGATCGTTCGATTCGATGATGAAATTTGCCGGGGGTGCTACAGAACTATTGTAGAAATAGTGTGAGACCCTTGCAGGCATACTAAATGGTCCAGGAAAACTGGAGTATCAAAACTATCATTCATTCATGGCCACGGTAGATCAGATGCAGAATCATGTTTACTAACCCTTGGTCAACCAACACGGCAATGGAACATGCTCCATAGATGGATGGTTTTCCAGGGTTTTTTGCACAACATGGCGGATGTTCCATTGCCATGTTAGTTTACCAAAAGGTAATACTGTCAGCTTAGAATCCCGGAATACAACGAGCAGATACGGCTGTGGGTCAAAACCCTGTACCCCTGCTTCCCCTTCTACTAACCATTGTTTTCCCTATTATTGTTGGAAATCCCCCACTATTTGGTTAATTAATATTGACCCATAGCCATACAGCTAAGTGGAGAGCAGAAGCAGGAGCATTTGAGAAAATCAATGGACTGGGGAGGAGTGGAGCCGCCAATTGAAGGCCCGCCGGTGCAGCGCGAGATTGATGCCACACCCATGGGGCAATTGGTCCAGGTACTCTATGCTAGTAAGCATGCAGATGTCAGAGAAGTTGGTAGATCTAACCATAATTACATGAAATCATAATATCTTTACCATATGAACCATAATTCTCACCATAATACGGCATAATTACGATTTAGCCATTCAACCATGTGAACCCTTTCACCAAAATTCAAAGTTAGTTTTTGAGCATAATTTTTCACACATCTCCATGATTTCACCCATCTCCATGATTTCCCGGCCAAAATTAACGGTCACTTCACGTGAGTTCACCACGTGCGATCCGACCACGCAGATGCAGAAGACGCAGCTCTCACCGGAACAGTTGGAACTGTGGGGCGGCCTTGGCCGGGGCAATCCTGGTTGGATGAATTGATGGTTGAGTGGCATGGTCAATGGTGGTGAGCTCTTGGTGGTCCATGATGGTGAACACTATCAATTTATGGCCTATGGTTAATGATCAAGAACCATGTTTGAATGATAACAATGGTCATTAATGGTCAGTGATGGTTAGTGATTACCGATGGTAATTGATATGATGATCGATATCAACAACATTACTGATGATGACTGATGGTGATTGTCGGTCAAAGATGGTGAGTAATGATTACTGATGGCTCATAACTCTTAGCGGTGGTTCATGCAGCTCCTTGTTTGTTTGTGTGTTTCATCATGGTGAACAACATGGTGACAGTGATGTTTGAGACAGCGCTTGAGACCATTGAATCAAGGGGAACCTAGGACTCATGGGGGGCTGGCATTTGACAATGGGCATGTCAAGATCATAGCGCAACAAGTCACAGCGAAGTGTATATACATATTATGTAATATATGTGCCATCATGGTATATAATCCAAGGCTTGTTTTATTGTGCATCTCTTTGAGCATACATGAATGAATGCACAACTAATGGCCAGGGATGGCATACTGAAGGCACGTCGTAGTGCGCAGCATGTAGCCATTACTCACGGGATGATGGAGCCAAGTATCGGGGAACTTAAACCCATAAGCAGCGGAGAAGATCCAAAATACGCTCTCCATGGCACCAAAACGCAGACTACAATAGTGATAGGAGAGCGAATGCCACAATGGTAACATGCAATATATACATATATCACCATGGTTCAATTTTATGGTCAATAATCAGTGATTTATGATGACGTAAAACAACCATTTTATGGTAACAAATGGATGATGATAACATACAATATTGACCACAAACAACCATGTTCAAACGTGCTATGCTAGTTGGGATGTCCACGCCGAGTTCCATGATATCGCATGCCTGCAGAAAGCACAGATCATTGCTAGTGTTTCATATATCCGTATGGTTTTTCTCTATAATGTCACCATTCAGATATTGCGTGAACGGGCACTATAAGCTATAAGTGTTGATCATAGTTGCTTATATAGTCATGTATCTTCATCATCATGATCATGATCATCATGATCGTCATGATCATCATGATCATCATGATCATGATCATCATCACCACCAGTAGTACCGTTGTTGCCACAGCCCATCCTCCCCCACATCGTACCGTAGTTTTGCACCCACCAAGGTTGAGGGATGCCCAGACACTGCTGGCACAAATCTGGTTGGTGGTTTTAAGATCTTTCCCGAGTAGTTATCAATAAATGGCCACAGTTCGCAGGACAAAACCGGCGACTGCAACTCATTAATGCAATGAGACTTGCAACGCTGGGCTGAGAAAAATCTGCAGCGATGTGCCTTCAATACAGAGTCAGTTTGGGGCGCCATGGTTGTAGCTGAGTGCGGCCACGATTTGGTCCACAGTGAGTGCGAGGCAACCACTGAAGAGAAATCAAGCAATTGAAAGCGTAGTTTCATGCAGAAACTCAACAGCATCGTATGAAATTTGGAGATGTAGTTTTGATAGCTGAACTGTTTGCTGACACATATACAAATGTCTATTTATGTTTGACTCTTTGTTTCAAAAGATTTACATACATACATACATACATACATACATACATACATACATTCATTCATACATACATACATACATACACAGACAGGCAGACAGACAGACAGGAATACAGATGCATACATGCATTTTTGCATATTTGCATACATGCTTCCATGATGTGCAGGCACATGTGTGTGCGTGATTTGAAGTGTGCCACAGGCATGCAAACACACGTGCGCACACACACAAAGTGCCATACGCAATAGTCACACGACGTCACGCGCACATATACATGTACATGTGATTTTTATATTCCCTGACATTCACGGTTTTATTCACATTTACACATGCATTTACATATACATATACATACTTAAATACATCGGTATTTACATATGCACTGCATTTGCGTTTACATGCAGGCGCACGCGCGCACGAAACTACTCACATAGGTTCAGAGTCTTACAGACAAAATTTAGGACATACACGCAGACTCACGCAGACTTGGCCGCATACAAACATACAGGTATTCGTGCCCACTTGGGCCGTGTACCATACGGACAAGGTGGAACCAGACGCACATGCACCAACACACACATGTATATTTTGTTGAGGTTCCATGCTTTGTTGCTTGAATAGGATGACCATCTCATGCACAGATGTATCCATGGATTAGGGTCCTGATCTTTTTTGATGACTCCAAAGTTTAGATGCACAGCTGCCAAATGGTCTTCAATCATTGACATGCAGTCTTCGAACAATAACGTTTGGTGTCAAACATTTGCAACGTCTGCCGGATCTGCGACAGATGCAAACGAGGGATGACGAGGGTAGGCGCACCACTCACTACAGTGAACCACCGGTTGTAATTATCATCGCTATGCACAGCTGCCAAGCGGTCTTCAATCATTGACATGCAGTCTTCGAATAATCACGTTTGGTGTCAAACACTTGCAACGTTTGCCGGATCTGCAACAGTTGTAAACGAGGGATGACAAGGGTAGGCATAACATTCATTGCTGTGAGCCACCGGTTGGGTTTTCTTCGCAATATGCGCAGCTGCCAAACGGTCTTCAATCATTGACATGCAGTCTTCGAATAATAACTTTTGGTGTCAAACACTTGCAACTTCTGCCGGATCTGCGACACATGCACACGAGGGAGGACGAGGGTAGGCATGCCTCTCACTACTGTGATCGACCGGTTGTAACTATCATCAGTATGCACAGCTGCCAAGCGGTCTTCAATCATTGACATGCAGTCTTCGAATAATAACGTTTGGTGTCAAACACTTGCAACGTTTGCCGGATCTGCAACAGTTGTAAACAAGGATGACAAGGGTAGGCACAACATTGCTGTGAGCCACCGGTTGGTTTTTTTTCGCAATATGCGCAGCTGCCAAACGTTCTTCAATCGTTGACATGCAGTCTTCGAATAACAACGTTTGGTGTCAAACACTTGCAACTTCTGCCGGATCGGCGACAGAAGCAAACGAGGGATGACGAGGGTATAGGCATGCCGCTGACTACTGTGAACCATCGGGTGTAATTATCATCACTTTGCGCAGCTGCCAAACGGTTTTCAATCATTGCCATGAAGGCTTCGAATAATAACGTTTGGTGTCAGACATTTGCAACGTTTGCCGGATCTGCGACAGATGCGAACGAGGGATGACGAGGGGAGGCGTCCCACTCACTACTGCGAACCACCTGTTGTAACTATCATCACTATGCGCAGCTGCCAAGCGGTCTTCAATCATTGACATGCAGTCTTCGAATAACAACGTTTGGTGTCAAACACTTGCAACTTCTGCCGGATCGGCGACAGAAGCAAACGAGGGATGACGAGGGTATAGGCATGCCGCTGACTACTGTGAACCATCGGGTGTAATTATCATCACTTTGCGCAGCTGCCAAACGGTCTTCAATCATTGACATGCAGGCTTCGAATAATAACGTTTGGTGTCAAACACTTGCAACGTTTGCCGGATCGGCGACAAGTGCAAACAAGGAATGATGAGGGTAGGCGTAACTTTCACTGCTGTGATCCACCGGCTGTAATTACCATCACTATGCGCAGCTGCCAAACGGTTTTCAATCATTCATTGACATGCCGTCTTCGAATAATAACTTTTGGTGTCAAACACTTGCAACGTTTGCCGGATCTGCGACAGATGCGCGCGAGGGAGGACGAGGGTAGGCATGCCACTCACCACTGTGAACCATCCGTTGTAACTATCATCACTATGCGCAGCTGCCAAACGGTCTTCAATCATGGACATACAGTCTTCGAAATTTAACATTCGGTGTCAAACATTTGCAACGTTTGCCGGATCTGCAATAGATGCAAACGAGGGATGACGAGGGTAGGCGTAACATTCACTGCTGTGGTCCACTGGTTGTAACTATCATCTCTATGTGCAGCTGCCAAGCGGTCTTCAATCATTGACGTGCAGTCTTAGAATAATAACGTTTGGTGTCAGACATTTGCAACGTTTGCCGGATCTGCGACAGAGGCGCGCGAGGGATGCCGCTCACTACTGTGATCCACCGGTTGTAATAATTAACATCGCTATGCACAGCTGCCAAGCGGTCTTCAATCATTGACATGCAGTTTTTGTATATTTACATTTGGTGTCAGACATTTGCAATGTCTGCCGGATCGGCGACAGATGCAAACGAGGGATGACGAGGCTAGGCATACCACTCATTACTGCGAACCACCGGTTGTAGTTATTATCGATATGCGCAGCTGCCAAGCGGTCTTCAATCATCGACATGCAATCTTCGAATATTAATATTTGGTGTCAAACATGTGAAACATTTGCCGGATTTGCCACAGATGCGCGCGAGGGATGACCAGGGTAGGCGTACCACTCACTACTGCGAACCACCGGTTGTAACTATTCTTTTTATCAACATGCGCAGCTGCCAAACCGTCTTCAATCATTGACATGCGCAGTCTTCGAATAATAACGTTTGGTGTCAAACATTGGCAACGTTTGCCGGATCTGCGACAGATGCAAACGAGGGATGACGAGGGTAGGCATACCGCTCACTACTGTGAACCACTGGGTGTAATTATCATCAATATGCGCAGCTGCCAAGCGGTCTTCAATCATTGACATGCAGTCTTCGAATAACAACATTTGGTGTCAAACATTTGCAACGCTTGCCGGATCTGCAACAGTTGCGAACGAGGGATGACGAGCGAACCACCTGTTGTAACTATCATCGCTATGCGCAGCTGCCAAGCGGTCTTCAATCAATGACATGCAGTCTTCGAAGAATAACGTTTGGTGTCAAACATTTGCAACGTTTGCCGGATCTGCGACAGATGCGCGCGAGGGATGACGAGGGTAGGCGTGCCACTCACCACTGTGAACCATCCGTTGTACCTATCATCACTATGCGCAGCTGCCAAGCGGTCCTCAACCCCCTGACATGCAGTCTTCGAATATTAACATTTGGTGTCAAGCATTTGCAACGTTTGCGGGATCTGCATGATCTGCGACAGATGCAAACGAGGGATGACGAGGGTAGGCGTAGGCATACCACTCATTACTGCGAACCACCGGTGTAGTTATTATCGATATGCGCAGCTGCCAAGCGGTCTTCGATCATTGACATGCAGTCTTCGAATAATAACGTTTGGTGTCAAACACTTGCAACGTTTGCCGGATCTGCGACAGATGCAAACGAGGGATGACGAGGGTAGGCGTAGGCATACCACTCATTGCTGCGAACCACCGGTTGTAGTTATTATGGATATGCGCAGCTGCCAAGCGGTCTTCAATCATTGACATGCAGTCTTCGAATAATAACGTTTGGTGTCAAACACTTGCAACGTTTGCCGGATCTGCGACAGATGCAAACGAGGGATGACGAGGGTAGGCATACCACTCACTACTGTGAACCACCTGTTGTAACTATCATCATTACTCGCAGCTGCCAAGCGGTCTTAAATCATTGACATGCAGTCTTCGAATAATAACGTTTGGTGTCAAACACTTGCAACGTTTGCCGGATCTGCGACAGATGCAAATGAGGGATGACGAATGTAGGCATAGCGTTCACTGCTGCGAACCACCGGGTGTAATTATCATCATTATTCATGCTTTTGCCACCGCCATAGCGAAACACCAGTACTCACCATTTTTTTCAAGCCAAATCGCCATTGACCATTATGGTCGCGGTTCAAAATTATTAGCCGCCACCATTAATTGTCTCTACTGAACATCATTATTTCCTAGCTAGCTCTGGCTTACTTTGGAAGATTTCCCAACCATAGGATTGAGAAGAAGTATCCCTTCACTGGGGAGGGGCTGTTGCTGATTTGCTTTGGACATCATTGTTGTGTGTTTGTTGAAGGACAGGTGTGGCTGCCCCCTGTTACTCTTGGAAATTTTTGACTTGTGTGAGCTTCAGGACAATTTTTTTTTGTGCAGGTTTGTAGCAGGAAAGTGTGGCTGGGTTGCCGCTTGTACAAAAACCGCCCGCCCCAGTGTGAGTAGTGGCTGAAGCAAAGTGCTGAAGTAGGTTTTACTAGCCTCCAGGTAGGCTTGCATTTGGCCTCCCAGGCATTGCTGGTGAGCCCAGCATGCTGCGGGGCATTTGGGAGCCTGTGCCTCCACGCGCCTGCTGCTGTTTTTCCGCCCCGTCTGTCAGCCTTCCCCCAAAGTAAGCAGTAGTCTGAAAATTTCTGGGGGAAGCCAGGTGATGAATCGCCCCAGCATTTACAAAATGGTTTTATCCATTAATTCCCCAGAGTCAAACACACGAGATTCCCGAGAAAAGGTCAACTGATTTTCACAAAATGGCGGGTAGAACGCTAAGTTTTTCTGCGCGAAATGGCTTCAAGGCACCGTTTCGTGTTGGCCTTGAAGCTTACCATGCTGATCAGCACATCTAGACGGGGATGTTCATGAGAAGTGTTTTGCGCAAAACTGACGTTCACGAACAGTAATTGTGCAAAGCTGCGCTGGGCACAAATGATATTGCTCGCCGCCTGCGACTATTGCCGCCCCAGCGTTTCCACCAGGCTTGTCGCGCCATTTTTTGCTAGAAAGAAATTGCTGGCCTCTAACAAGCTAAGCGATAGTTGCAAGTACAGCTAGCGATGTTGATAATGGTAATAGACGGACCTGGTCATGGTGACGGATGGAGTGAGCGCTTGGGAGTCCTGATTTTGCAGACGTCGAGTTGATGATATTTTTTAAAAGGCGAGCTAGTTATAGGCGCGGGGTTTTTCTTCCACGCGCCGATGTTAGTTTACCAGTGTGTAGATGCTTCAGGTTGTGTCATGGTTTGATGATATCGATCAGCAATGTTTTGATGACCATCAACAGGAATTTGATGTGATTTGAATGTTGAACAGCAGGATGGTTTAAAATTGGTGAACGAAAAGAAATACAGCATGGTATAGCCCATGGTTTGCGGATGGTCCTTGAGTTTATGGTTATTCATCATGGTTTCAAAGAATGATTGCATGGTGGCCCCGTGACAGTTTACTGACAAGCATCACATGGTATCACCAATTGAGATTGAGCACCGGTTCGGCAGAGGGTGGTAATGATGGCTGCTCCAATGGCATGAATGTTAAGATCAGGCGTTAAGAGTTTCACCATGTTATCAGCATTCATGCAAAGGTTAGGGAATTGGGCAATGTCGAGAGTGGCCATGGTTCACGCAGCCATTTCAAGGATTTGTGCATATTTTATCCCCGTGTGCACGTAGCTGGTGTGATGGAGCCGTTGTGCTCCCAGCGGTGATCACCACAATCTGCTTGTGCATGGTTGAGAGGTATCAACGCCATAAAACACTTCAAAACAGGGATGTTTTGGAAACAACAGCGGTCATTTTCCCCGGTGCCCGGTCCCCTCGATGCGTTTTTTCTGCAACCATTGGCTGCTAACGATGCTGGAATGCATAGACGGGTTCAAATTAGGGACTCCTTGGCGCATAGTTGTTATTTTTTAAGTTCATATTCTGATATTGGCACACAGCGGCTGACATCGTCAGCAGTTGATCACTGTCAACACCGTTCTCGGGCAATATTGTTGGCAACACTGGCTGGTGGTTGGGAGTATCGTTATAGCGCTCAAGAAAAGGAACCGTTGGAGCTAGCAGGAGTGCCGAAACCAAACGGTAGAACACATTCCCTTCCGCTGTGGCATTTGTTGAATTTTCTTTAAACGCAGTTTGTCCGTCAACGGTGTACTCCTATATCTGGATATAGGTGGTTAGTTTCTCTTTTTCATACTGGTGAAGTATTATTGAATGGCCAGTAGGCACCACTTTCGGATAACCCCATACATGGTTCCCCCCAAATTATTGGTACGTTTCCCTATGAATCGTGGCCAGCTTGGCAGTGGGTACCACCATGGACCCCAGAACGTGACGAGTAGCAAGTGGTGGTTCCACGATTGGGGCATTTCTCAAGATAGGGGACCTCCCAGTTTTCATCCAATATTCACCATTCATAGCAAAAAAACATCCATAACTTTTGGCGTTCTCCCATGGCTTGAGAAACCCTTATAGGTCTTTTTGTTGTTGTTGTTGTTGTTTTCCCCATTATTATTGATGATGACTACAATCTCTGATCAAACCAAATAAATCCATAGAAATCCTCAGTAAATCCAGTTGTTTAAGCTATTTAACCATAGAAATCCCTTGTATAGTTGGTGTTATTGTTGGTGATCATCCCCTATTAACCCCTATTTACCATAGAAATCTCCTTGAAATCCACAAATGGATCAGTTGAATAGTATCAACCCCTATTCAATCAGATTAACTTCTATTCAATTTAACCCCTACTAAATCCTACTAAATCAGTATCCCCTCCTATTAAATCCTCTTAAGCCATCCGCCACGGATCACTTTACACGTCACGCAATGGCACGGGCGCCTCCCACTGGTTCAGGTTGAGACGGGAGAGGAGATGCTAAGAACAGCGGTCGCAGGCAGTGACGACTCGGCCGCAAAGGGTGACCGAAGGGATGGCTATGGTGGTTTGATATTAGGTGGTATGCAATCAATAAGGTGGTTGTTGATATATGGTGCTTTCTCAAAATAGGGGTACCCCCAAATCATCTATTCATAGTCATTTATAGTAATAAACCAGTCACTTTTGGGGATGGCTAATATAAGGCGGTTGTTATATATAGCCTCCTTATAATATATATCAAACCACCTTATAATATATCAAAGCACCTTGATATTAGGCTATTGGTGACCCAACGGATGGCTATGCAATTGATAAGGTGGTTGTTGATATATCAAGGTGATCAATCATTGATGTCTATGGTGCTTCGGCTGGTGGTGAGGATTAATCCAAACAGGTGGTTCTATAACCAATAATAGCTGGTTAAGGATTAACAATAGGGATGACAACTAACAACTATAGTGGATATATAGCAACTATATTATGGCTATGGGTCAAGCAGTTAACCAATCAATGATGGTAGATAATAAGCAACAAGCTGGAGGGAAAACAGCCTTGTTAATGATAGGGAAACCAGGGGGACTAAGGGTTTTGACCCGCCGTTTGATTAGGTTGTTGATATTGATTATTGATTAGGTTGTTGATATAAGGTTGTTGATATCATATGGATGTTCTGAACTTTTATTTTTTTGTCTATGGGTTTAGTTGTTGGTTCACGGATGATTGGTGTTCTTTTTTTGGGGAGTTTTGATGATGGACGATTGATGGTTGATTTCTGGCGACCGTTCATGCTTGGTTGTTTCACTCTGAGTTTGCAGTGGCCAATGATAGCAGATGAGTTCGCCAACAAGGATGGCGCTCCACCAGTTGTCCCACCAGCTATCCAGAGTGGGCCCAATTTGAGACGTTTGGCAGAGGCGGTGGCACCGCGGTTCATGGCTAATAAAAGTGGTTAGTTGATCAACTATTAATATCAACTAATAGCTGATACTAACAACTAATTAAATGACCACATCATTTTTCCATATCAGTTGTGGTCACCACCCCAACTGCGCTACAAGCCACTTGCCACCGCACCAACCAACTCAACCAACTCCTTAGCTTGCGAAGTGATACATGACTCGTGTTGTGACGCCATTTCAGCTTGATGATGTTCTAGATGCAAACAATGTTGCAATTTCAGCTTGGTTTACTTTTTGGATTGGACCTGCAAGTATGGTTGGATTGGAAGATATCTGCAACAAAATAATTAGATCAAGAACAGTAGGCAAGTTTGATAGGGTGGATACATGCATAGTATCATCAAGCAGTGGTAGGTCAATTCCGAGCAATTTGTGACTATTCATGCATTCGGGGTCGCTAGTGGTATTTACAGATATTAGTAGTCAATAATGATCACTAATGCTGTTGTTCCCATTTCCCAGTAAGGTCTTCATGCTTGGATGCTTGTGACCAAGGGTTGTCCATTGTCAAGGATGCGTCAAAAAGAAACTGTAGACAGGAACTTGCAGATCGTTTTAAAGCCCGAAATGAATATCGCCTGATACCTGACTACTAATGATGATCATTATTGACCACTAGTGGTGATAATCCTCCCATGCATCGTTTTAAGCACTGGTGATTGGGAGTAGTATAGTATCAGGCTTGAGGTTTCACCAGTTCTTTTTGCCCGAACTATTTCATTATGACCCAAATGTCTAAACACCTACGCGTTCGTGGCTTCTATCTTTTTTCACCCACAATACACATACCATCTCGAACCAATTATGTCGCTTATTATGTCTCAATTTCCAGCCTTTTTTACCATGATCACCTAGTATCAACTATCATTGAACAGCCTTCGCTTCTCACTGGTAGTGATTCTCTGGTTGGTGGTTTTAAACATTTTTTATTTTCCCTAATAATCATTAACAATTAGTTGGTTGACTAATATTTTTCATGGGGGTTGAAACCACCAACCAGTTCTTGGTGACAAACCACTAGAAGTGACCCGGGACCTGCACCTTCGGACTGACAGTGACCCGCTGTCAGTGACCCCTGACAGTTGGTAACGTAACCGACATCGTGACCGGTTCACCAAAATCAGTTGTACGAACCCCCAGGTTCTCGTGGTTGGTTGGTACCAGTTGTAACTATAGTAGTTAGTAGCTAAACTAACTATGGTTAGTAGCTAAACTATAGTAGTAACTATACCAGTTGTAAGTATCAAGCTAGAATAGTAGTTCAACTTGTGGTCAAAAAATCATAGTAACTACTATTTCATGAACCACCATGAACACCCATCATCATTGAATCATTGACCATTCATGAATGACCATCATGGCAGTTACGACCAGACCATTGATCTTCGAGGTTTGAATCATCTGTGATCACCTCTAAGGGGGTCCATTACTGACTCACATCAATGAATTGACTCATAGACCCATCGACCGTGGTCAAGCATTAAGCGTGGTCGTCCATCATTGACCAGGAATTCACACTATTAAACGTTAGTGGCCAATAATGATCACGCATCATGACTATAAATGGTCGCTGATTGACGACCCTGAACCATGAACAAGTGGTCGAACCATTTATCAATCGCTAACCAGTCAATGGTTCAAAACCGAAGAGTTCACCAATTGTTACCAGTCATCAACCATGATCAGCATCATTCATTGATTAACCACCGCTATTAGCAGTTGGTCAATATCAACAACCATCCACCATCACGGAACACCATTCAGACCATAAAGCAGCCATTCACCATCAACCAATAGTTTGACATCAATCAACAATTAACCATCAATCAATAATCATGAAACATTAGTTGAACCAGCAACTTCAATGATGGTTGCTTGCTGGCTAATGATTGTGAATCATTTCTTAATTAGCAGTTTTGATGGTGAATGATGCAAAGAATAAGTTGAAGCAACAATCAATCATCATTAACCATCATAAATCATAAGCCATCGAAAATGTCAATCATCATTAACCATCATAAATCGTCATGTCAATGTGGACCTTGACAGCAGTTTCACAATGTCATTCGCCAAGCTCAAACGTCACAGTTTGACCGCGCAACAGCCCCGCCGCACGCGGAACCAGGTCCTCCCGCGGAGCCGGCCGCGGTTGCGGAAGAGCCAAAGCCAGAGCCGTCCGCGCCAGAGGTGGGCACACCCCACCCCGGGGCTTGGAGGATTCGCCACGGTGGTGAATCACCACCGTGGTGAGCCAGCCATGGTGGTGACCGTTCTGTTTCAAGAAATGGCGAGCTGGGTCAAAATTGACCAACAATAAATAATAGCTGGTTAATGATTAACAGTAGGGGATGATAACTAACAACTATAGGGGATATATAGCAACTATATGGCTATGGGTCAAGCAGTTAACCAACCAATTTCATGGGGGATAGCAACCAACAAAAATACCGGGAAACAATGGTTAATGATAGTGGAACCAGGGGGACTAACGGTGAACTGACCCACAGCCAAATGTCATTACATCCCCATGGATTCCACAGATGTCTACTGGTTAGGTGTGGCATACTAACCACCGTGGGAAGTAACAACCGTCAACTAGGCACAAGTGTCGATCATCGGACTCCGTTTTTTGCGGGCTACTAGTTGACCATGGATGGCAAGTAATCCCGACCATGAATCCCTAGTATTAGCCACAATTGTGATTAATTAATCACTACCATATTAATCACTATTGACCATGGTCAATGATAGTTGATCACTACTATTGATATTGGTCAACCATTCAATGGTGATTATCACTATAGTGATAGTTGTGTTAATCACTATTATTGATATCGTTGTAATAATCACTATTAATCACCACTATTAAGCACTACTATTAATCAGTATTATGAGTCAATATTGATCACCACCATTAAGCACTATCATTAATTATTCAAAATTATTAATCAATATTCATCACCACTATCAATAATCAATAGTGACTATTGATATTATTCACCAATAGTTAACCTACTATTACCTACATATGGATCACCACTATCACACATATCAATCACTGCTTTAAACTATTAATCACCACTATTAACCAGTATTGGGCACGATCAAGATCTATTCATCACCACTATCAGACTTTAGTAGGTAATAGTGAACCACTCAATTATTAATATGATATCACTAATTGTTACCAGTTTGAACCACCTAATGATTCATGTGAATCACGGCCATGGGTGGTTCAAACATTCACTTCACGTTGGTTCCTTGCTATGGCCGTGAACCACCCATGAACCACCGCCCAAGGCACCGCCTCCGGCGCCAGCGAGCGCCTTCGTTCCTCCGGAGCGGTCAACCGCCAAGGCACATTTTCCGCGGGGCCAACGGCGGTGTGGCAACGGATGGGTGGAAGGGGTGGATTGGTGGGTTGGGCTGGTGGGTTGGGCTGGTGGGCTGGTGGGTTGATGAGTCAAGAGTTGGTTGGTTAGTGAGTTGTTGTTGATTTTTTTGATGATTTTGCTTGGTTTAACTGGTTCATCAACGGTTGGTTTGTGGTTGGGAAATCGTGGCGAAATTGCTGATTGATGGAGGGGGAAGTGATGCTTGATGGGTAATTGGTGGTTGATGGTCTAGAATGGTTAGTTGATACTGGTTAATTTTGGTAAGTGATAGTTGCTATGGGGTAGTCTTAGTCAATCCCGGTTCATAGTGGTTAAGACCGCTGTTTAACAATAGTTGCTGTAGTAAGTAGTGGTGAATGTAATGGTATTGTACAATGGCTAATGAGATTTGAACTGATGGTTTGTACTGGTTAATCAGGGTTAATTGTAATGATATATAACAAGAAATCATTCTGATCATTTTTGGTCAGGACACTAATCTTTAAGGATGGTCAACAATAGTTGTGAATGCCTATGTTTGATATAGTTATTGAAAAAGGAATTGTATTAGTTGTGAGCCGGTTGACAAGTGTGAATAGAAGTGTAATGAAACAATGGTCAGTTGTGATTGGTGCTGTTCAATGATGGTTGGTCACGGTTGATCCTTGTTGAAGAAACGGCGGAGATTCGCCAACACCAACTAGAAATTCCCAAAGCGGGATCAATTGGTTGGGCCAATGTCGATTTAAGAGTGTTTCCAAAGTGGTTATCATGACAATGGTTTATGGATGGTCATGATGTGCAATGGCGGTGGAGTAATGCTGAAATGATGGTTGAATTGAGAGGTTTTCAAGAATTACAAGATTGCTTTTTTTTTTGCGCCTCACAGCTGATGACATTAGAGACTAGTTGAATGCGGCCAAGGGTCATCATTGGAACTTGCTGAATTATGGTTGGACATGTGACGGCAACGATGGTTATGATGCTTGTGATGGTTGTTGATCATGTTAGTTGAGGATTGTGGCCGTGATGGATGCGCAACATGATCGACAACCATCACAAGCATCATAACCAGTTCACATGTGTTGTCGATCATGTCGATCTCCACCAATGGATGCTGCATAGTCGTCACAGGTGTTAATTCTGGATGATCATGGGCCAACAGTGGTTGACATCATGGACCAATCTGCAAAAAGTCAACAAGTGTGCAGATTTGTGGCTTTGGGGCACAGTGGGAAGCATTGAGCCTGGAAGTTTCAGAGTTTATGGATGCGAAAACAACGTTGGATTCTCCCATGCATGGGGATGGCATGGGAACTGGATGGGGATTCTTCAAGAAGATCATTGTTGCTAATTGGTACGTCTCAAGATTTACTTCAAGCTTGGTCTGACCTGAATCTGAAAGGTGCCTCTCAGGAGCATGTATTGTGAAGCAGCAAGTTCGGGCCAATGGATGAGCCACGACGACCAGTAGCAGTGGTTTCTCTAGCAGTGGCCAGTTCCTTCTATTTTTCGACCGATGTGGGTCGTGGAGGAATTGACATGTAGTTGTCGCAAAATACTCCTTTTTGTTGGTTCTTGATCTTCACTTATTTTGATTAAACCAAATTAGTGCGGTAATTTAGTTTGATTATATAGTGCACATGATCCTTCTTGTTGGCAATTATTGATGGTTCTTGTTGGTTCTTAGCCATTCGATGGCTGGTTGGGCTGGCTATACAGCACGTTTTTGGTCTCAGGACCTACACCATCATTGTCATCACGAACTATTTGGATTCATTAACCATACGTAATTAGTGATTGATGATTAAACACTATGAACATGTGATGAGCCTGGTTATAAAGTCATTGGGATTATTAGCCTCATTACGATTGCTGACTGACTACGATTGTTCATGTCATTGACTGTTTGTGACTGTTCATTGACCATTGTGAACCGTTTATTCAATATTGCTGAGTGTTAGGCCATGATTCACGCCACTAATACTAGCAGCAGTAGTACGTAGTTATAAAGTAATCACTCTCAACACCTATCAATGATTATTGCCTTTATGGACTAGCAATTGATCCTTATTCACTACCACAATAGCTGGGGGAATCATTCATGATTCTTGGTATTCACCATTTTCACCTTTGTTGGCTAAGCGTTTTGAAACATCAGAAACCATCCCAAATCATTCTCACCCACTATTCTTAACCACCATTAACCAGCATCAACCATCACTAAACCATTGTCAACGATCAGTTGAGCATCTTCCACTTTTCTTAATCACCATGGTTGAGCAGCGTTGACAATCACTATGGATGTACCCTCACCTGTGCTTGTCAGTTAACTATTCACCATCAATTCACCAACCACTTGATCATCATTGACCATCAAAGAACCAATAGTTAATGGTTGAGTAATGATTGGTTAATGGCCAATGATGAATAACCATGGTTGATGGTTGGTCAATGGTTGGTCAACCATTAACTTTACCATAGTGAACTAATCATTAGTTCAACCATGACTCAACCATCAAATAGTCATTAGCCAAACCACCACACAACCATGGGTGAACAATCATTGAACATCATTCACAATCACACCTATCGTCAACCATCATTTTCCCCCCATTCATCACTCTTAAAAATCATTAACCACCAGTTCAACCACTCTTAAACATCATGATTAACCCTTTAACTATCAGTTTTAAGCACCAGTTCAAACCACTCTCCACCAGTTTAACCACTACAAAACATCATCATTGGCCATTCTCAACCATCTTAACCCATCCTCAACCAGTTGGATGAACCATCATAAACCTAACCATTCACCATCTTTAGCCATCATAAACACCAGTCTAACCACTATAAAACATCATTATGAACCACCAGTTTAACCATTCTCAACCGTTTTAACCAGCATTTTAACCCAGTTTAACCAGTTTAACCACCATGTTAACCCTTCATCAACCCTTCACCATCCGCACGAATCATGGTGGTTTGCCTATCGCCAGGTGCAGATCAGCTGTGAGGCTGCGGCCACCGTGGAGACTGCCGAGCCGGCCTCAAGGAGGAGCAGTCGCGACAAGGCGGCGGGCACCGGGGAGGATGGGGGGCAGATGCGGCTGGTGAAGGTGGCGGTGATGGTCAAACAGGTGGTGAATGGCTAGTGGTTGGTTGATGGTTGGGGCTGAAACTGGTGGCTAAACGTGGTTGAACTGGTGGCTAAATGTGGATGGTTGATGATTGGTAAATGTGGTTGTTGATTGGTTGGTAAATGGTTGGTGAAAGCTCAGTTTATGGCATTAACCTGGCGTTAGTAGCTGGTTGCTGGTTAGTGGTTGCTGGTTGGTGAATGGTTGGTGAATGGTTTGTTAATTATATAATCATTTCAAGCATCAATTAGCCATTATAAATCATCAGTTTCACCACCAGTTTAACCCTTCATCAACCATCTGAAAACCATTTCAACCGGCATTAAACCATTCATTAAACCAGTTAAACCAGTTTAAACCACTATGAAACATTCATTCTCAACCACTTTAAACCACTATAAAACATCAACCACTCGGGCCGGTGGCGGCTGCAGGGGGAGAAGCTTCAACGAGCTCGTTCGGAGGTCCACGGGCGACGCGCTGCATCGACCTGGGTTTCTTGACCTCCGAACTGGATCAAAATGGTTGGTTTATTAACTCTGGTTGACTAAGATTGGATGATTTGGGGATACCCCCACTTTGAGTACGAAATTCTGACAGCATTCATTTCCCAGTCTCACTTGGAGGCAAGAAACGGATCGGAAAAAACAAACCCCCAATTTGAGAAACACCCATCTATACAAGATATGTTTGGACATGTGCATATGTGTACATCTACGTGCATGTACATGTATCTAGATGCGCATTTGTTTGAGCCTGATGGCTCAAGATACAGGTATAGAAGTAAGAATCCACGCATAAATTGCACAACTCTTACAGTAAAGGTATGATAGTGACACAAAGGTCACTGCTGATTCTGAACTCCAAAATCCGACAATCCGATGAACATTTATTATGGGGAAAATGTCGTGTAGCTTGGCAACTCATGGTTTTGTGGGGGTTCGTATGCCAATTCACTGGCAGTTCCCGTATTGATAATGACTAAAGATACATCAAAATGTAGTTAGTTTCCCTATGAACAGTGATCATTATGGGTTGGTTAAAGGGGTACTACCGGACCATGTAACTGGCTAGTTATTATGGCTTGGTTCAGGGCTACCGCGGCCAAGGACAGACCCATATAGTTTCCAGACGGTGATCAGGTGAACATCGCTGGGCAGATGATCACCTGGACGGTGAACCGAAAGCCCCATTTCTCACCTTTTCAAGAATCACGAAGCATTACGTGACCCTTTCCTTAAGAATCAATATTGAATAATGCTTGGAAATGGACCATTATTTTCAATATCCTTCGATCATCATCAGATATGGACTAAACCTAAGCATTGAACTAAACCTCAACCAAGTGTTGATTTCAATTTGTTTTAAAGACATGTGACATGATCATATCTATGAAGATTTGTACAATGTGAAGAGTTCACCCTTTGGTGGCGTCAATGGTGCAACTTGGCTTCGGAACCAGCAGGTATTTTTGATCCAAGCAACGGTTGAGGACGGTGAAAATCATCGTGAGGAATGGTGAAAATGCTGGTTGATAGTGGTTAATTGTGGTTCGTAGTGGTTAATAGTGGTGTAAATGCTGGCTGATAGTGGTTCATAGTGGGTAATACTGGTGAAAATGCTGGTTGATAGTGTTGAGTCATGGTAAACAATGGCAACGATGGTTGAGAAGTGAGAACTATCCTGATGGTTTGGAATGGTTGACGGTCGGTAGTGCCCAAGAGTTGCATGAATAATACTTGATGATGGTTGATAATGGAAAATGATGGTGGTGCTTTGACAATGGTGGACAGTCTGCAACATTATGATTGACAATGCTAAGGTAAGATCGCTTTGAGCCGATTTGTCACAAAGGCTGTTTTTTGGGCTCATCCATCACCCTGGGCCTATAACAATTGACCAAGGAGAAGCTGTCATCATCATCATCATCATCATCATCATCATCATCATCATCATCATCATTGACCATCAATGAACTATCTAATGAACCATCAAGTGGACGATGACGACCATCAATGTGGACCATCAATGATGACCCCAGTGCCGCGCCCGCCAGCCTCCGGAAGTCTTGGCCAGCTTGGAAAAGGTGCAGCACTGGGGACTGGTCAGTGCTGATGACCAAGGACCGATCCCCAGGAAGATATTTATGCCTATACTTATGGGGATTTCTCTGTTTTTTCATGGTTTTATAATAGGTTGATAGGGGATGAGAACCAAAAATATCGCCAATCTAGTGGTTTCAGAAGCTATTTTAGGGAACCCCCAAAATTATGTATGGTCCATGGTCTATTACTTGATTAACTACTATAAATGGTTGATGTTGGATGATTTGTTGGTATCCCTATCTTGAGAAACCACCAAAAAAATGGGTCAGTGGACATCCCAAGAGCTTGACTAGTTCGGTCGATGTTCACCGACAGGGGACAGGGGACGCAAAAAATCATACGGTGATAGGAACAGATCTCCTCTATCAACCATTATCAACCACTATAATACCCTATAAAACCATGTAAAGCCATAGAAATCACCTGGAGTTGGTGATAGTAACAGATATTATGTTTTATGATTCTTGGTTGCTTCTATGGAACAGTCATTGTTTGACCAGGTGGTTGGCCCACAAGCAGCTTCTGGGGTAGCATGTTCTGGGGTATCTATGAGTGTCTTTGATGAGGCATCAAGCGATGTTTGGGGTATATCCTGTGAGTGTATCGTATAAGATATCTTGCGGGATACTTTGTGACAAAGAACAAAATTTCGCCCCACCAAAGAAACAATTCATAGTCTTATCTTTCGGGTTTTTAGGGTTTTGGATGCTTAGGGTTTTGGTGTTTGCATATGCCGCCTCATCATGCATTCGATTTACATCCAAACATGATCACCCCCAACCCACAGCCATGACGTGTGCATTTTGTGCCACAAAACAGAGGGAGACGTCGACGAGATAAAATCATTGTACAACCAACCAGCATGCAGAATTATAAGTCGTAGGGGACACCCCAAGTCATCCAGTTTATCAGTTTATCATTCATTTATAGAAATAACCCAAACCAACCATTTTTTGGGGGCTCCCGATATGGTGATTTATGGGTAGGCAGCTATCATGGGTGATATGGTGGAGATCAACCATCGAACCAACCCATGGAAAAATCCATGGGGACCAACCAGTGGTTCTCCTGGAAGTTTCATCCGAACTTTGGTGATGGCTTTTTGCACCTTGGATTTCATGCAGCTTTTTTTGAGATAGAAAAACGGTTCATAGTGATGATGTCTCCGGTTGCAGATGGTGCTTTGTTCCGAGGAATACGGGGGCACCGATGCTTGTGTGCCACCAGGGTGAGATTGCGATCAGGCAGGCATCCCACTAGTTTCGCGTCCTAACTCTGAAGCCCCAGAAGAATCGTGGTTCTCCATGTGTGGTTGGAAGATGAGTTGTTTGCCACTGAATTTGAACATGTCAAAAATCAATTCGTTGTGGTTGTGGTTGTGATCATTCTTGTTGCGAACAAAAGTGATGATTCTTATTGTTCCACACTTGTATCCAACAGATCAGCCAGTAGTAAACGGCCAGATATGTATTTTGTGTATATGCAAATGCTACATGTATTCGTTGCTGCACTGTTTTGCACATTGTAGTTGTAATAGTTGTCACCTCATTTGCTATTGATTGCTATGCCCTGGTTTCAGCCATTTGTAATCATGAATCAGTCATTATTGACCATCAGTTTTGCCATTGTTTGCCATGATTCATGGTTAACTGATGGCTGACAGTTGGTTATGATAATACTGGTCAGCCATTATTCATGATTAAACATCAGTCAGCTGTTAGTCATGATTTCTCAACCACATTGTGGTTAACCAGCACCAAACATTATTAATCACCATGAGCTACTAGTATTAAGTATGGAGTATGAATCAACTATCAACAAGTCATCATTAACCATCAATTAACCATCATTTATCCATCAATAAGCGATGATTTGACCATCGCTCGCCTGTCATTATCCCATCAAAAATCCACAATAGACCTATCATGAACGCATCGTTGACCTATCATTAAACTATCATTGGGCAATCATCTAATCTATCATTAACCTATCAGTGCTCAATCATTCATCCATGGTTTATCCATCATCAACCAATCATTGACCGATCCTTAACCATGGCTATCATGAATCATTCACCTATCATTAACCTATTAATAACCCATCATTAATCAATCATTAGCCAATCATCAACCAATCATTCAACCATGGTTAAGGATCTATCCTTGTAGCTCATTAACTAAGCTCATTAGCTTAATCATTAGCTTAATCATTAGCTCATTAACCTTCATTTGAGCTATCGTTAAGCAAGCCATTGCCAACCCCCAATCCACATCAGCCAGGCTCCAACGGCCTTGAATCACTTCATCAACGCGCGCTCGGTGTCGGACATTGCCGAAGGCGCATGGGTGGCGGCTGGGAGGTACCCCCGGCTGCAGCGAACTGGTCAGTTGAGAGGGCTCAGCAACCGACGAACTTTGGGGGAAGCCATGGTTTTGGACCCACTTGGCTCTGGGGTCAAGCAGTTAAGCAACCAATTTCATGGGGTATAATAACCAACGATGGTTAGTGATAGGGGAACCAGGGGTACAGGGTTTGACCCACTGCCACTTAAGGATGTTTAATGGTGATCAGCTAGTGATGATCGGTTCATGGTTGTTTGTTGATTAGATGATGTGGTGCAACCATGCTTTAATGGTGGTTTCATGATGATTCATAATCCGGAAGTTTTGGTGATGGTAAGTTCAAGGATCCAGCTGTTGATAGTTGGTTGGTTGATTGGCTCGTTGGTTGGGTGATGGTTAATCACCAATTTTTCACCATGAGCCAAAGGATTTTATGATCATTGATGGCGATGGCTACTGGTAATTGTTCTTCAATCATGGTTGATACCCAGCAACGGGGTAGTGCTGCTTGACGATGGTGAGAATTGATTAATCAGTTGGTGATGGTTGACGGTGGCCAATCAAAATTGTCGGCGAGGTCACTTTGATTAGTAGTTGTAGGGCCAGGCGCTGAGGTTCGCCCACAAGCCCTGAGGTTCGCATGGTGAACGTTGGTGACTTGCAACGGTCAAGGGTTGACCATCGTAGCTCCTGTCGTTGACAAAACCACTCTGAACAGTAAATGATCATCGGACAATAAGGACTTCTAAAGGCAGTAAATGATGATGTTGACAGCAGAGATTAACCTCCGCAATCGGGTGATACCATTGATATTTGACTAACCGCTGCCGGGTTGTACTCAACATCCTGGTTGGGACCCTGGAACCGTTAGGCTTCCGCTACCTGCTGAAGTGTGTGGAGTTGCATCAGGCCAGGGCGGCTAAGGGCTGCGCGGGGTATGTGCTGTCCTGGTTGGAGATGTTGGATTCGTGGACACATTCACTGATGGGTATGACATCGGTATTTATGCATAGATGGGTATCCTAAAACCACGCAAAAGATGAAAGGGAAACCATCCATTTGTGGACCCGGCTTCATGCAATCAGCCACTTTGTTGGTCATAGTTGGGTAAAGGCCCAAACAAACATTGTGAGGCATTATCAGCCGGTTGGTACATCCTTCAGATACCGCTTTGAACAAGCATGGACCATCATTGACTATCATCAATTGCATTGACCACCACTGATATCATAATTGGCTATCACAAGTATATATATATAAGTAACAAATTTAACCATCAAACAACCGATCATAGTTCAGAATTAGCCATTATCATCAACAATCATGAGCAACTATCATTGACCACAACTACACATTATCCTCAATCACCATAATCAACATTATGTTTATCGTCAGGGTTATTCAACCATCACCATGAATTCAACATCAACTACACATGAGCAATGACAGAGCCATACATGGGGCTGGACATGAGTCGACCTGGTGGGCCCTGTTTGCTTGATCTACCATGATCAATGAACTACTATCAGCCATCACATACTATTATCATGATTATCAATCATTAAATATTAAGATCCAGTGGCCTCAATATTATTTGATAATCATTTACCATTCACTATCTGGAAATAACATCAGTATCTAACATTAGTATCAAATGTTATGAATCATGGTCGATACCGATTAAGACTGGTGAAATGTGCAAAGACTGATTGATCGTCAATAGTCTGGTTGAAGAGAATGAGCTGGCCAACACTCCAACATATTGACCATTTGTGACCTGGTTCCCGTATCATTAGCCATTGTTTTCTGTATGAAATTGTTGGTTACTATACCACATGAAATTGGTTGGTGAACTGCTTGACCCAGCTCGCCATGGGTGGGACAGACATCTCGGGTCACCCAGCACCGGACATCGTCACGGCGTCACGGCGGAAAACGCCACGCCAGTGACGCGTTCAGGATGAAAGTGGAGTAAGTCATAGCTCCGAGGCGCGTGGCTCATCCCGAAGCAATCAACAGCCGAATCACGGTGGTGAACAGCCCGTGGTTGTGATGAATGGTTGTTATAGCAACCACTGGTTCATCTAACATTAGCGTTCATGGTTGTTATAGCAACCACTGGTTGAATGTAATAACTAATAACCATTCATTGTTATAGCAATTGGAATGGTTCTTAACCAATGGTTAAGTAGTGATGAATGGTTGTTATAGCAATTGTCACCTGATGAATGGTTGTTATAGCAATTAGATGTTAGAATAGGAAACTCCAATGATTTACAATAGCAACCACAAATGGTTATTAACCAATGATTTACAGTAACTACCTGCAACAACCATTCAACAGGTAGTATAAATCATTGGTTATAGCAACCACTGATCAGTTGGTTGTTATGAATCGTTGTTAATATAAATCATTGGTTAGAGTGATTGATAGTTTAGCATTAGTTGATGATGGTGATTGATTGAGTGATTGAATGATCAATGGCTTCCTAGGTTAGATTGGGGTGCTTTCCAGCCTCGGGGTGCGATCGTTGAGCTCGCCAGCTGGATGTTTTTGGTCGCTTGCAGTCAGACTTCGACAAGACCTTTCCGGTTGGCTCGTGGAGCCGTGGCAAGTACTCCGTACATCATGGTTGGAAAGGATTGAAACCGCGAATCTCGCTCTACATTTTCGTGATGTATGTCAGTCATTTGGATTGTTTAGTTTGGTATGACTGATAGTGAAGCAGAATTCACCCATTCTATCCCAAGCGGCCACAATTCACCATTGTGAACCGTTTGTAATTAATCACTATGAATCATTATAAACCACTATTAGCCACCATTATTCACCACTACTTGGCAGTTGGTTTGGAGTACACGCATATCGCACCAGTGTGATTTTTCAGTGCCCGAGGCGTTGCCTTATCAGAAGATCAAAGCATTGCCCGGATCCCAGATGGGCTGCTGCGCAAGCCCTGCCAGAATGAATGGTCCCTCGGATTGTTGGTTGGTGGTTGGGTTGAGAGTTATTAACAGTTGCGTCATAGCTGCTAAAAGATGGCGACGGTGACGCGGTCAACAACTGCTAGTGGTGGTGTCTAGAAGGGAGATGATGCATGATGAAAATGATGACAATGATGACAATGATGGCCATGGCGATGATGATGATGATGATGATGATGATGATGATGATGATGATGATGATGATGATGATGACGAAAATGATGATGATGATGATGATGATGATGATGATGATGATGATGATGATGATGATGACGATGGTGATGATGATGATGATGATGATGATGGTGATGGCGATGGCGATGTTGATGATGATGATGATGGTGATGATGGTGATGATGATGATAATGATGGTGATGATGATGATGATGATGGTGATGATGATGATGATGATGGTGATGAAGATGGTGATGATGATGATGATGGTGATGATGATGGTGATGATGATGATGGTGATGGTGATGTTGATGATGATGATGAAGGTGATGATGGTGATGATGATGGTGATGATGATGATGATCATGATGATGGTGACGGTGATGATGATGATGGTGATGAAGATGGTAATGATGATGATGATGATGATGATGATGATGATGATGATGATGATGATGGTGACGATAATGGTGATGATGATGATGGTGGTGATGATGATGGTGATGATGATGATGGTGATGATGATGATGGTGATGACGATGATGGTGATGATGATGATGGTGGTGATGATGATGATGATGATGATGATGAGTTGATGCATAGTTGCCATCAACCCTCTCCCCATGTCAGAACGATGGACCCCTGGTTGAGACCCAGCTGTATGCCACAGGTGGCCCTGGGGGGGTTGATACGATGGATGGGGCATTTTCAGCATTTTGAGGGAAGAACTGTCAAACAGTTGGCTGATGAATCTGTGATGAACTTGGCTACGATGCTTTATGATATTGCTGGCTATGAAGCGTTTCTACCGGTGTGAGCCCCAATCATGAAAGATTCTGACGCATTTGACCCACTTGTTAAATGGGATGTAACTCTTGGATCAAACGGTGAACCGCTATTGAGCAACTGGTGAACCCTTACTGTACCACCATCGACCGCTTGATTGACCTCTAAATGGTGGTTGGTAATGGTCGATAGTGCTTAAAAGTGGCACGGCACATTCATGCTTGATTACTGGCAACTTGATGGTTGATAATGGTTGATATCTTGTATCAAACATTGATCAGTATCAGCCATTGGGTTTCGATGCCAATAGCAAAAAGTCTGACTTTCACTTTTCCTGCTTTCAGGATTGCCGTAGCAGCGAAAAAGCCAAGCTGGTGTTATACCAGCAGCCGCTGTTTTGATGTTTTGATCAACTAATCAACCATCAATCAACCATCTATCAACCATCAATCAATCATCTCTGACCATTATGAAATTGTAAATCACTATCAGCCACTGTAAACCACTGTCAACGGTTACTAACCACTATTTACCACTATTAGCCATATTGAAGCATTATCGACATTTGTGAACCATTATCAACCACTATTGGCCATTATTAAGCACAATTTACCAGTATTCAGCATCAACAACCACTATCACAACCGCTATAAGCCATTGTTCACCACCTCGAATCATCCTTATTGACCAGTAGTAACCGTCACTAACTACTGCAAGTTGTTATAACTATATATCACTAGTGATCATGGTCCACCAGCTTTAAACATCCTTATTAACCACCTTTGAGCATCGTTCATGGCTGAGAAACTTCCTAGTTTTCGAAACCCCAAGGCCTGGTCTCCCCTGGAAGGCTCAACAGGCCAGGAAACTGCTGGATGCCGTGGGTGCTTAGGATCTGTGATTCTCTGCTGGTTGGAGGTTGTTTGCTTGCTTGGTTAAGGTTGGTCAGTTGGTGAGGTTTGCTTCTGATTGGTTAAGGTTGGTTAGTTGGTTGGGTTGGTTGATTGGTTGGTGAGTTGGGTGGTTGTTGACCACCTGTCATGTCACCATCATTCACCAGCATTCGTCATCGCATCATTTGCATCATCAGCACCGCCATTGCCACTGCCACTGGGACCATCATCAGACGTCATTCACCGCGGCTTTGATCACTCGTGTAAGTTTGATTTATTCTTGCTGATCATCTACCCATTGATATGGCTATGGGTCAATATTAATCATCACTAATGGTGGATGGGAACCAGCAAACTCTAGGGAAAACAAGGGTTAATGATGGGGAACCAGGGGTACAGGGTCTTGACCCATAGCCATATGATGACAGGTAAGAAAGCCAACGGTCACACTGTTGTGAACATTCCAAGTGCTCGTAGAAACAACATCTGGTGAAACCATTGTGCATCCCCCCAATTTGGTGGCACTTGGTAGTGACCAAGACCCATATACCACTTGAATCTACTGAAGAACTATGATTGATTCAAATTGGTTTGTGTGTTTCATCGGTTTGATTTGATTGACCAATTTGTATGACCAAGTTATGATCAACCAAACAAATCAGCCATAAAACTACCACTGGACGGATTTGTTTGGTTGGTCGCTTGTTTGACCAAAAGTGGTGGATCGGTTGCTTGATTGGTTGCTTGCGTCATTGATATTTTGCTCTGGATGCGGCTTGCACTAGGTCCATGATGCAGGGAAG
>VSDK01004412.1:213041-231787 GCA_009767595.1 Symbiodinium kawagutii | reverse complement strand
TGCTAAGCATGGCTGTTTCTTGAGCATATCGATGGAATGATTGTTGTTGAGATGATACTAGTAGCGTTCGAGCATGGTTCACCATTATCACTTGTAATCACTACTATCTTTTGCATGTGAACAGTCATGATCTATTTTTAATCATGATCAACCACTACAAGACACGCACTCACCACTGTTTTCATGTGAATCATTATTGTCGATTATTGTTGGCATGTTGTTGAGTATTGCAGCAACCACAAGCGGTTTTAATTAACTATTATTCATCATTGTTTACCCAGTTATCAACCTTTTCTTAACCGTCAATCACCACTTACAAATTAGTTTTGCACGAAGCATCGTCATGACCCACCGTCCCTTAACCATTACAACCATGACCATCAATTGACCATCAACGAGCCACAGATAGTTCTGAATCAACCATCATTCCTTAGTTTTCACTATTTCTTAACCATCATCACCAGTTGGTAGTCATTAGCCATCATCAATCATCAAGAACCCTAGTTATAAACCAGCAAATGGCCATTAAAGAATCATCAGCATTGAATTAACCATCAATTTATCATCACCATACTTACGAACCATCATTAGTCATCACCATCAAATAACCATAGTCAACCACTATGAATCACAACTCTAATCATCAGAAATGGCCATCATAAACCAGCATCAGCCATGGTACCATCAAATAGGCTCCAATCAAGCCACGTTACCCATCTATCAACTGTCAATCAGCCATTATCAATCGACAATCGACCATCTTTTAACATTATTGACCACTAATTAGGCATTAGTAACCATTATTGACCATTATTAACCATTATTAACCATTATTGACCATTATTAACCATTATTAACCATTATTGACCATTATTAACCATTATTAATCTTTATTAACAATTATCAACCATTATCAACCATTATTAATCATGATTGATCGTGGTTTATCAATCATCCAGTCACCACTCGACGTGACCGAAGAATCAGGTGTGGCAACTCTTGGACACACAGCTCAAGAAGGACGACTGCAAGGTCTGCGCACTGCTGGGCGGTGCTACGATGGACAAAAGGGGCGAAACATATGGCTATGGGTCAAGATGTACCAGCCAACAATGGGGGATGATAACCAACAACAGTAGGGAAAACAATGGTTGTGACAAATTAGCACTAATTGGTTAACACCACATACTATGAATAGTCATTTTTAGTACTAAAGCAACCATTTTTGGGCGAAACCAACAATAATAGTTGGAAATTTAACCAACAATAATACTTGGGGAAATTTTAACCAACCAACAACAACTAGTTAAATTCCAACAATTAGTTGGTTTACTGGGGAAATTTAACCAACGAACCAACTAATGGGGGAATCTAACCAACAATAGTAGTGAGTAAACCGGTGGGTAATGATGGTACGCCAACTAATGTTTCTCAAAATAGGGGTACCCAAAAATGGGTTGCTTTAGTACTAGAAATTATAATCAATGGATGATTTGGGGGGTCCCCTATTTTCAGAAACACCCATATAGGTATGTGCCAAGCCGTAGGGAAATCAATGGGCGCCACCTAGGCACCCATATGGCTATGGGCCAAGCAATTAACGAACCATCTAATGGGGGAATTGAACCAACCATAATAGTTGGAAAACGGTGGGTAATGATGGTACGCCAACCAATGTTTTATCATATTGGCCAACTACTATGAACAAACAATAACAGAGAAAATGGGGGGGTGTTGCCCAATTAACCAACAACAAGTATACTATTTTATTTGCATGGTTGCAACATTGATGGTTGATAACCATAGTTTTCCCTATTTTTGTTTGGTCAAGCAGTCAACCAAGCAACTACTGGGGATATCAACTGACAATAATAGTTGGAAAACAGTGGTTAATGACGCGACGCCGGGGGTACAGGGTTTGGACCCATAGCCATATGTGTTTCATGATCAACAAACTGGTGACAATTGTTGATGGCATATGGTTGATGAAATATTTGGTAAAACTGGAGAAATATGATTCAATCATGTTTCATGATGTTTCATTGTCAATGAGTTGCTGATAGTAGTTAATCAATGCTTAATTAATGATTAATGCATGGTCAATGATGGCTGTTGATGGTCAACTACTGGTTCGTTGATGGTTGATGATAGAATGATAAATAGTGGCAAACTCAGGGATCATTTATCATTAATAAACACCAGTTCAATGCTGGTTGTTGATAGTTACTTATCTATCTCTGAAGGGTGATCTCAGAACTTACCAACTGAATCTACTGAATGATGGGCAGTGATAATGGTTGATTATGCGATTTAAGGATGATTAACGATGGCCAATGATTGTCATTGATTGTCAAGGACCGGTGAATGTAAACAGGCGACCTGAGGAAGATGAGGGTGAAGTTCATGGTGGATACTTGTAGAATGATAATCACGCTGGTTATGATAGATGATGGTTGTTGGCTGTCGATGGCAATGCTACAGAGTGCTTGATAATGCTTAATACTGATCATTTAGAATGATGGTTGTTGATGACGGTTAATAATCGTTCATTTAGATCATATGGTCTTTTAGTTTGACATAGCAGAAGATCCAGGGTCGCGATCAATTGACGTTTCGTACATGAGGAGACGGGGGAGGGGAGAATGTGTGACCGCCAGTGGCCAATTGAAGCGGGCCCCATGTAATTTTTCACCGGGACTGGTTTGTAATCACACTTGAATACATGTTGTTCATAAGCATGGTAGGTTATTGGCACCTGACTCAACCCTTATTGTTGGGGGGTTACACCTTTTGGGCGAATCACCTACAAGCACCTCGTTTTGCGTTGGACTGTGCTGGTCCGGGCATCTTTTTGCACCCGATTCGGAGAAGCGTGCCTTCATTGAGAGCGACTGTGGTTGTCGCTCGCTATGCCTATGCCTGGTGGTTTCCCTATGAATAACGGCTATATTAGGTACCACCATTGATGGACCCACATCCAGTTGATTCACATTGTCCATGGCGGTAGCCCTTAACCAAGCAATAATGATCATTCTTAATAGGAAAACTGCCACTTACGCCTCGTTATTGTTGGTTACTACGTACTGCCAGTTCTTGTTGGTCATTTATCAACTACTTGTCGTCATCAACCATCATCAACCATGATCAATCACTATTAGTCAGCCATAAACCATCAACCATTAAACAGTTCTTTGAGCAGTCAATCAACTATCTGTCATCATCAACCATCATCAACCATGATCAATCACTATTAGTCACCCTTAAGCCATCATCAACCATCATCCACCATCAACCATGACCAGTTAATTAATTCATCATCTACCCACCATGATTTGTGCTCAACCAGCCGTGTCGGGTGCGCCACGGATCGTCCCAAGTCCAAGCGTCCGTGTCGGCCACCGGAGGCGAAGCCGCTCCAAGGACGGGGGAGTGAATTCAGGATTCCACAGGGATGGCGGTGGTTAATGGTGGTTAATCAATAATAGTATTTCAAAGGGGTACAGCCATTAATAATGGTGAATAATAGGGGATAATGACCAACAATGATGGTTAAGCACCTACTGGTTGGTGGTTTGATTGACATTTTAATTATTTTCCCTAGTAATTATTCACAATTGGTTGGTTGACTACAGTTTTTCATAGGGGTTGAAACCACAGCTAAGGATGCTAGGGCTCTGTGCTTATTACTAGTGATGGGTGGTCAATGATCAATGGTGATGGGTAATGATGGTAGATAATCGATGGTCAATGGTTCCTAACCAGGGGTTATCATGGGTGATGGTCAGCGGTTAATGGATGGCTCATTGGCGTACCGGGAAGCAACGCAACGAGTCTTTTCACAAGGATAGACTTCTGGCGCAGTCCATCTTTGTGAATCTTAGTTGGGGTAGGATGTCCAACCCCATGGTTCTGGGGTAGTCTTGTAACCAATGAGTCGTTCCCATCCTGTGAAAACCAACAGCTTTATGGTTCAAGCTTTGAGGATCGTGGGGATCGCTTCCATTGATATCGTAGGTAGGATCGCTTCCATGGGATCATGGATGGCACTTTTCAAGGGCGAGCGTGGAGTGGTTCTGGTCACGTGTCTGGGCGCGTACTTCTTGTCCGTGGCCATGATCTACCAGATGAGCCCTTTCTTTGAGGTGCGAGTCAGAAATCAGGCATCAGACCGCAGGAAGGGATCACGGTGTTTGGTATATTGAACTATAGATTACGCATGTATGTATCTAGTATTACATGAATAAACACATTATTTTTAAATACATATCTAATGAGTTTGTTAGGCATCAGATTTCGATCATACATATATACATTACATATAGTACCACTGATCAAACTAAAGTCGGGCAACGCTTTTGCCAGGTCTACGCACGGCACAGCTGCGGTGCCAGCAGCATCACCGTGGGTTTCATCTTTGCTGCGATGCCAGCCAGCTGTTTCGTGGCCAGTCTTGTGATGGATGGCATGATCCGAAGCTTCGGTGTGGAAGCGATGATGACCAGTGGCTTGATCTTGTCGGCTGCGAGCGCCTTGGGCTTCGGGCTTTCCAAGTCTGTTGTGGGATGGCTCTGCTGGCGAGCAGTGCAAGGGGTGGCCCTGGCGCCCATCTATACCTCCATCAGCACGCGTATGGCACTCAGCTTTACCGGGGAGGAGTTCCATCGTGTCGTGGGCCTACAGGAAGTGTGTGACAACGTGGGGCTGATCGTGGGGCCCTTGCTGGGCGGAATGCTGTTCCAATATGGAGGCTTCGCTCTGCCCTTCATCACCAGTGCTGCCTTGCACCTGATGTTCGTCGGAATCTTCGTGATCGCTCTGCTTTGCAGAAGAGCTGAGACAAACGACGCTGGCGACGCTGACGTCCCTAGCTCCGTAGCTGAAGAAGTAGGGACCCAGCAATCGGAACCACCGCACGTGACCATTTGCTCTGTGGCCAGGGTCCGGTTGCTGCTTTTAGCTGGCATTTCCACTTTGTGCTCGGGAGTCTTTGGTGCTTTCGAACCATTGCTGGGTCACTGGAAACTGAGTTGATTGCTTTTGATTTGTCCGCTAGCTCGAAACGTTTTTTCCAGTATGATGCCAATCTTGCTGATGATCAGGGGAACACAGAATTGAAAACAGTTTCCCCAAGTTTGTCAATTTTCGGTTGAGAGCACTCGCCAAAAACAAAGACATGGCGGGTTGTATGATAGCCAATCACTCCATTTTCTTGGAATGATTTAGTACAAACGGGCATGGGTATAGATATGTTCACACACGCGTCGATACGTCCAATGCAGATTGGGTATACACACCAATATAATTATACATAGAATGATCAACATTGATCTATATATATATATATAGATCTACACATCACCGTGAAGTGGCTAAAGAAAGACTTTGGTCAAAATCGGGCCGTTTCACCTTGGTCACTGAATCTTGGCCAAACTCTTTTTGGGAGGAACCTTGGTCACTGAGTCCAAATTCAGACTTTGGTGCTGCCCCTGGTGCCCAAGGTGAGCATCTGGTGACTGTGCTGGGGAGCATCGACTACGGCTTCGTGGGTTTCCTGATCTCGCTGCCCGCCATCTCCAGCACCTTCGCAACCGTGGCAGTACCGGGCCTCGTGCGATGCATGGGAGCGAAATGGCTCATGACAGGAGGCGGGGGCGGTGAATCATCGAGATCTGTCAGCTAGGGCTTTCAGGTCACCAGGCAAAATGCCGGAAGTGAATTTCTTATAGACAGAGATTGATGTTCTTTTTTAGTTTCGGGTATCCTCCACCAATTGAATGCGTTTGTCAACGGTTTTTCTACAAAAGAAGAGGTAGTCTATCCCCAAAAATCTCACTGACGGATGATTGTAGTGGGCTACTGCAATGTATCATAACTAGTTGGGAGGTGCAGACGGCTATTAGCTCATCACTACTTCCAGCTGTGAGAGATAGGACCCATCACACCAAGGGATGGAACAAACAACGAACCATGAACACTATTCTTGGGGATACTTGCCCAGCCCTCGCATGGACATGAGGCTTGACTCTTGTAGTGTTACCGCACGGCTTGGTGCTGTAAAACGACGATGCATGTCAAGCGGATTGGGATCCGACACACACACACACATTTTGTATGGATCTATTCTATCCATAAAACCGTGCACACCAAGGCAATGTTTTCCTACATTTATCTTTGGAGATGGCGAAGTTGGCAGTCAATGTACCTCAACATACAGCAACACAAGCAATACAGTGCACGTATATAGTATTGTGGAGGCATAGATATAAATATTTACGCATGTCCTAATATAACATCACACGATATTTGGTAGCGTGTGTTCATATGTGGTATGAACATACCATTTGACAACCATCACATGGTGATGGCACCCACAACGGCCATCCCTGGCGCTGCTTGGAGGCTTGGTGATCTTCGGCATTGGATGCTTCTTTCTGGGCACCTGGCAGCTCTTATCGCCCTGGGTCTCGCAGATTAGCGGTGCCTGGGAAGACCAGCTGAAGCCAACTTGTGACCATTCCTATATCCAGTTGTCGTTGATCATTAATTAAGTATTTGATTAATAGTGGATATTAGTTAGCTAATCATGATGAATCATTAAGAATCATTGACCAAATGGTTGGCTAACTAATCATCATTAAGTGACCACTGACCATCAGCAACCATCACTAATCATCCATCACTAATCAAAAAGTTGGCGCCAGCATTCTTAGCACTAAGCATCATTAGACCGATACTGAAACCATGTTGGTAAAAATCGCCGGAATCTACAAAGAGCGGTCCACCATTATGAAGCATTGGATCGTGCCGCCTGGTGAGTTGTTGGTACACCAGCGGGTCGTGTGATGCTGCGCAAAAAGTCAACCAGCTGTTTTGGTGTATCCATGAATGGTCCCCGAAACTATACCTCAAGATAAGGTAACCAACGAGCTATGGTCTCTGGGGGTACATCATGGCCATGCAAAAGTTTATTGAATTGGTCGGGTGGAATCATCAAACTGCCATCTTTGTGCCATTCGCAGTTGTATCAGCTGCCATGGTGTCCACAATGGCTAGCGCTGACTTGTCATTGCCACTTTCCAAACAGTGACCGAGCTGGGCGGGTGATTTTGTGTTGTCATTATGGTATTATATATCAAATACATTTTGGTGTTTCTCAAATTATGGAGCCCCCAAAAATGGCTGGTTTATTTCTACAAATGGTCATTAATGGATGATTTGGGGGTACCCCTTTTTTGAGAAACCACCAGATTTGTGTTAAATTGCCATAGCACATTGGTGTTACCTATATCGTGGTTGTTCAATTCATATGGTACGGATGTGGCCTCGTCTGTGCACACGAGATTTTGCTGGTTTGGCACGCATGCCGGACGGTTCGCATCACACGGGACTTTCTCATCTGTGCACGCAAAACTATTGTGATTAAGTATCATTATCATTATAAATTAATATATACTCTGAACTGTACTACTAGACAGATGTGTCCAGTATTTTGATTATACATTCTGTAATCAACGATAGCCTCGAATTTTTTTGATTAATCAAGTATCATTATTACCGCTACTGCTACTGATATTTTTCTTCCTCCTACGACTTTTATTATCGCTACTACTAGTGTTAGTATTATCATTAATTAGTATTACTATTATTTCTATTTTTAGTAGTCTGTTTTTTATCCCTGCTTTTTTTTGATTTTCATTACCGCTACTACTACCACTATTTTTATAGTTGTTTTGTATTGTCATTTACGTTATTGTATTGCTGCTAATATTACTAACATGTTTACTATTTCGAGTGTTTTTACGATTCAATACTACTACTATTACTATTCTTTTTTATTTACTGAAATTCTCACGATTGTTGCTATTACTAAAATAATTACTGTGCTTACCATTAGTTTTTGATTATTATTCCTATTATTGTTCCAAACATCATTTTTTTCATTACTGCTAGTATTTGTTCTTTTGATTCAACTATTTCTAACTTATTATTTTTATTGTTACCGCAATTGCTAATTCAATCATTGATAGGTTTTTTTTAGGCTTTATCATTGTGATGGTTCTTGTTATGGTTCCTTTTTTTCAGCAACTATTCTTGTTTTCGTATGTTTTTGTTGTTCTTAGCATTTCAAGACTATGTTAAAATCATTGTTCATTTCTTATTACGATTATTCTTACCATTATGAGAACTGTTATCACTTTAGTAGCGTGTCTATTTCAATATTACTAGCGTCATTAGTATTATGATTATGACTATTGTTGTTTACATTTGAAACTGATAATATGATCTTTTTGGCTTTATTTTGTTGCACATTTCATTGTTTTGCTCTTATCATTGTTTATTTGTTTATTTTTTTTGACTGTTATTTCTATAAGTGCGATTATTCTTTTTGCTAATACTTTCTTTTTTACTGCTGACATGCCCGCAACCACATGGCATGTCAAATAGGTCGTGTACGAAATAGCTGATTTTTCATTGGTCGGACCGCAATGAATGGTATATGCTATAACTTTTTTTTGGATATCGACCCACCCATGCATTGATTTTGTGGATGCACGTCTCCATCTTTGGCCGCTGATGTGCAGGTCGTAATTCGAATAGCTGTGCGCTGATTTGGTCCCCCGAAGTCACGCCTGCCCTTCAGGCCCCACCCGCTCACCCCCCCCGCCCCACCCCATCCACCCCACCCAGCCACCCATCCCATGTGTTTGTGTGACGTTGCGGTCAACACGAATGTCATAAACCCCACCCACTCACCCAGCCAATGTGTTGATACTTGTGTGCAGATGAGGTAAATCTGTGTGTGTGCACGCATGAGGTAGAAACGTTGGGGGTTCGTATGTGCGCGGATGAGGTAAATCCGTGTGCGCGCATGAGGCCTGGACGTAGGGTACCTCCAATTTCATTTAATAAAATTAACCATGTATGGTAATAAAACCAACTATAACGTTTGGGGGTTCATATACACACAGGATTTTTATCGTTAAGAACCACTTTTAGAAACCCATTATTTGGGGAATGACTTGGGATCGCTGGTCAAGAATGGGTATAAAGAAATCGTAATTATTAGTGATGATTAATTACTGATAACCAGTGTCGTTTCTGAATGGTTTTGGTTGAATCGCTATTTGTGCAAAATGGTGAATCATGATTAATGATGAACCTTGAAAATCGCTATGCCATGGTCAAATCTTGATGGTTGCGTGTGGCAACGCGGTCTCCTGCGCTGAGGTCTTCTGCTGATGGGTTGTGGCTCCGGTTTCTGCTGGACCCCCGTGCTGCCCAGCATGGTCGAGAGTGCCACTCGAAGGCTCAAACTGATCCCCCAAGAGCAGGCAGCTGCTGCGGGCCGTGGTGGTGGTGGTGTGTCCAGGGTGCTGTAACCAGGGGGGAACCCCAAAATGGACGGTTGACTATTGTAAATAATTAAGAATGGATAGTTTGGGGATGCCCCCTCACATCAAGTTCGCTACTTCAAGACTTGTTAAGCCAACAACATTCACCATGATCCAACCCTGCTGGACCATGGCCCATGGCATTCTCCTTCACCACGGGATCGCTGGTTGCTGCACAGGCCAGGCAAGCGGTTTCTCCTGCCGTGTCCTCCATCTTCAACGCCTTTGCAGCGCTGGGGGAGGCTGCAGGACCCTTGCTGGGCACCTGGTTGTTGCCACGGAACTTCGAGGCCCAAAAGCTGTTGGTACTGCGGTCAGGAACGGTGATCTGGAAACCATTTGAGACCGAAATTTGGTGAACGGATGATCACCGTTCCACATTGAAATGATTGGCAGATGAAAATGAAATGATTTGAACTGGATGATTTCATGTTCAAATTGAGATCCACATATTGAACTGAATCATTTCATTTTCATGTATGATTTTCACAGAAGAAAGTCGTGTTTGCCTCAGGTGGGACCCAAGGTGATTGCCATCGGCCTGGCCCTTTACGCGTCCTCTGTCCATTGGATTCACCCGGGCTCTACGGATGCCGAACAGGTGCCGTCACGCTTGAGATCTCCCCCACGCTGAAGGCATGCCATGGCATGATGTTCACAGCGAAAGAGTTTGGACCACCAAAGGACGTTTGGGACTTGGTGCTAAGAAGCCGTGTCGGTGGTTCAGGGTCCTGGTTGGTGGTTTGACAATTTTGATTTTTCCAAATGTAATGATTAAGACATGATTGGTTGACTAACTCATGTTTTGCATATAGGGGTGGTTCAAGCACCAACCAGCAAACAGTTTTCGATTGACTTTTCAACAATTTTGTACAGCCTGATGTGCCCGGATGGGGTGCTCGGCCGCATGCGAAGTCCGACGAACTTGCATGCCTAGTCGAAGAATCTGCGAAGAATCCACCGCTTCCAGCTTGGTCAGCTTTGTCAGGGTGACACTGACTTCCGGAAGGTGGAAGCAATTCGTGCAGTTTTGGTTCCAGAAGGGAGCTCTGAATTGGTCAGGCGGCCGTATGGTGCCATGCTGTTGTATAGAATCCATTCTTGGCACCGCACGTGACCTGGCCCAAAGAAGGGCCCAGCAGAGATGGCATAGCTTGGCTTCAGGCTGTGCCCAGGCTGCAGCAAGCATGTGATCATGCTAGCCTAAACCGCTTGGAAAACATAGGAAGACCTGGGAAAACGTCGCTTCGGGGACGCGCGCTTGGATTTGAAGAAATGATGTATGGTTTGATTTTCTTTATCATATTTGCTGGGTTGTTGCATACAACATGTGACATGTAGCATGGACCGAGATATTTTTGTTTGGTGGTAAAATGTTATGGGCCCATGAGTGGTTAATTGCGGCTAATGATGGTTACATCATGGCTTATGAATGGATAAATGATGGTTAATGATTGCTGAATGATGGTTAAAGATGGTCCATGACAGACAATGATGGCTAATTACCCATGAAGATATGATGTTTGATGGTGGTTGGTGATGGTCAATTGGAGTTGGTCATCATTAGTTTTGACGGTAAAAAACAGCAAACATGCCAGCAATAAATGGATGCACATGTATGCACAAATTAGCCATGGAAACAATATCTTTGTTTTATGGTTGAGATGGTACTAGATCTTAACCACCTTTTTTTGTTGCGATGGGATTACACTACCTGCTTAGTAGTGGGGTTGAACCTCCATCCCGTGCGCTAGATATGGGAAGCTTACCACCATGGTAGGTGATTGATAAGGGTACAACTGCCATTGCTTAGACGCATACCGATTTATAGGTGTTTCTCCCCAAAATGGTTTGTTTAGAAATCATTTATATGGGACAATATTGGATGATTTGGGAGTACCGCCAGTTTCAACACAAAATCATCTGATATTATCACATATTATTATTATCCCATATCAATGATTCACCATACGCACACAAATGGTTCTTTTGAATTCTATCCCGGACGTTTGTTTTCAAACCCACCAGCGTGAGTGCCAGCATACACTGCTGACATACCGGGGAACTAGACCACCGTACCACACATCGTACCAGCGTGCCATACTAAGGTACCGTACTTGCCTACCATGTCAGCGTACTAGCACCCATACCACATTTGAAGGTGCTGAGCACCTACTTTGAATTGAGCTAACATATGTTTTCATCTAAATATTCATATATACCCCATTGTCAGGAAATGTTATGTATGAATCGTTTCGGATTCTATACATTTGTAGTTGATTTTTTGGAATGATCACCGAAAGAAATAGGAAATATGAACAGGACATATTAACAACCAGAGTATGTAGGTCATCAGGGCTAAGTCCGGCTAAGTCCAACATACATATTCTGTCGGTTTTAACCTTTTAACAACCACCTTTAACAACCACCAGCGATCATCAGTAGGGATGCGACCATCATCAAGAATGTCTTTTTTGTTCATTGACGGACACATATGGTAGTTTCTTGGAATATGTGTGACTCCCTGATCATCCAATACTAATCATTTATAGTAATAAAGCAACGATTTTTGGCTTTTCCCAATTTTAACTCCACATGTGAACCGATCAGAGGGGGCACCTCAGGGGTGCAACTGGCGAAAGTCGCAAGTTGGGGAGTTGTGTAACGGAGTTGGCCTGCAAGTTACAAGCAACTCGTTGGATAGTGCATGGCACGGCGGTTACGTGTTTGAGTCACGAAGTACTGCGCTTGCTGAGCAGAGTATAGGACCGTGAGCATTGGATGATCCTGATGAATATTTGATAATCATATTGACCCATAACCATATAGTTAGTTGGTATATCCCCTAGTATTGTTGGTTATTTTCCCCTATGATTTACCATATTTATCAGCCATGATGATGATGATGATGATGATGATGATGATGATGATGATGATGATGATGATGATGATGATAGACGCCATCTTGCGGCTTGTCAAAACATTCCGGCTGCTCAGCATGCAGACCTCTGCCGCACCTTCAGGAAAGTCTGTCGCCGTCGCTGGTACCCCCAGCTGGGGCGCGGGAAGACTGGTTGGCAGGTCCAGCCCAACAGTTCGTGCCACTATACATTGTCAGCAAAGAGTGTCATTTACTGTTGGTGGTAATTGAAACCAAATGGTGATTGTTGGTTTACTTTTATCATATACAACCAATTTTTTTTGCGATCATTGGCACCATATAGCCAGTATACCAAGCATTATCAACCATTACAACCATCATCAACCGCTGCACTATCGCTTAATCAACCATTCTACAACAATTACTGCCCTGATACAACGAGTAGTCGTATCACTTGCTGATAATGGCTGCCATGAATAGACACACTAATTGATGCCTCCACATGTATACACAATATTCTACAACCATTCATATTTACCACCAACCATGGTGTGTATATGTGTTCCTTTGGTACACGCAACCATTCTACCATGGTTGTATCATTTTGACCATCTTTGTCAACGTCTATCAACCATGATACAGCCGTGATGCAACCATGGGCCGCTCGCCACGACGTTGTAACTACCCAGCAGTTGCTGAGGTTGGAGCGGGTCCTGCCGGGGTCACCAAGTAATTTCGCGCCGACCCGTTCGGCCCCGGGTGGGACTGGGCTGGTTCCCCAGAGATTAGTGGTTCAGCATGATGGTTGATGATGCTTATAGTGATGGTTGATGATATTTGATGGGCAATTGATGGTTGAAGTGATGGTTTAACAGCCATCAACCATCTTTAACCATCAACCATCATTAACCAGGATGGGCACCATCCTTAATGGTGGTTCCACATATGGCGAAGGATTTGGTTGTTATTTGCTAGTTCGATGATACGCAGCTGCCGGTTGTGCGTTGAACTTGTTCGAAGCTCTTGAGGTCTTCATGTTGGTTCGCCCGGACGAGCGATGCGGCGCGTGGTGTGTACCAATGTTGATATTGGTTGGTTTTAGCTCCCTACATTTTATGCCTTCTAGCGATGATTGTACCCATTTTGGTTGGTTTTGAGCCCACCGAAAACTTAAGCCGGCAATGGAACGTCCAGGTTGCAGCTGCGAGCAATTAAAAAATCCTTAATTACATGCATAGTCCGGTCCATAGCTCTCAGTGAAATTAGTTGCATGACGTCTCATATCAAAATTCACAGCTGGTTATGGATGTAATGACCAATATGCTTCTACACATTGTGGATAGTTGAGGCGGCCATGGTATCAGCCTTCTTTGGCTGGGGAGGTCCTGAGTCTTCAGCAGTTCATCCATAAATTGCCCTGATGAATCAGTTCGGCAAATGGAATCACGGCCGCTGATTCCCACTTAATTTTTGGTTGGTTGGTTGTGTGAGAATAACAGTTGAGCAGGTTGGGGTTGCCGTTTCGATTTGACCAGATAGGGTATAAAAACACAACTCTTCGTGCGGGTCACTCATCGCCATCAGTCAATGTGCCATGAAGGTTCCCTAAGTGAATGGTTGAGTGCAACGGAATGCGATCCCGTCATTTATAGCCCTTTTGGTGCGTTTATTCAATGCGATTCTCAGAAGGATCCAGAAATGGTTAATTCTATCGGGAAAATGATCAATTTTGGTGCTACGCCAGTACCGGTACACCCAAAATGCCAGCATTTTGCTACTCCACTGTTGGATTGCTGGTGAAGATGCTGCCGCTTGACAGAGACTTGTGGCGTTATGTTGCTAAGTGGGTCCCAACATACCAGTCATCACTTGGTGGTTGGTTCTTAGATGTTGCTACATGTTGTCATTAACAATTCAAAGCCACTGTTCACCATGGTTAACCATCCTTGTTGGTGATTGGTGGCGATCCCTTATCTTCAATGGATTCATCCATTGGTTCCTATCCCTTATCATCAACCTAAACAATTGTTTCATTAAACAAGATCAGGGATTATCCTAAGTGAATCAATTGTTTCAAGGAATCTTATCATCAACCTAAGTTAGGATTATAATTCACCCTAGTGGGTGATGATTGTTAAGTGATTATCCCTTATCATCAACCTAAGCATTCCACCGTTCTCCACCGTTACCGTAGCGTGTTCCAAGCCGCCTCCACCGTTCAGCGCTGGTGACCACCGCCGGTGGCCACCTTCGACGTCTCCTCCAGGTGGGTTTGCGAATCGCTTTGCAGCTGAAGTTGGCCGGAGCGCTCCTTGGCGAATCGCTGGCGCTAGCTGGCGCTAGGTAGCTGGCCCGCTGTTGTTGTTATTGATTGGTTGTTAATTCTCCGGCAGAAACAAATAGTCTTAACTAGTGGTGCTTCTTGTTGTTGTTGTTGTTGTTGTTGTTGTTGTTGTTGTTGTTGTTGTTGAGGACTGAGGCTGCAAACGGTCAACATGGTTGTTGAGGAATGAACATATAGACCAACGATACCACACTGATCTACACATTTCACTCTGTTGGATGCAACGACAGACACATGGCGGCGGTGTGATTATGGGTTGGTGGTGGTGGTGGTGGTGGTGGTGGAGGTGCTGGTGGTGGTGTGTCCACAACGACGTGAAACGAGATTTGGAACGAGCGTGGCTCTTTCTCGTCAAATGTGTTCTTCAAAGAAGTCCCAAGCACCGCACAATTTGTGAACTTGTGTTTATGTACTATACTGTGGTTTCTCACAATAGGGAACCCCGCATTGATTGTTTTTTGTTCCCATAAATGGATATAAATGGCTAATAGAGGATGATTTGCGGGTCCCCCATTTTGAGAAACCCCATATAAGTGAAAAATCTATGATTAGTGTATTTCTGAAAATATTGAAAGGGTAGTTGGTCTCTATAGTCTCGCCAGAGTACAGTGTGGATGCGACCCTGAGGTTAGCTTGCTCGGTGATTTCGTCGCTGAGGGAGTGTAAGCAGATACCTTTAGAGGAAACATAGAAGTACATCGATGTGCATTTTCACATATACATGTGCATCTATTTCTAAATCTAAAGATAGACAGGAGATACACGCAGATCATCTACATATAGATAGATAGATAGATACTCGTAGATAGATAGATAGATAGATAGATAGATAGATAGATAGATAGATAGATAGATAGATAGATTGATAGATAGATAGATAGATAGATAGATAGATAGATAGATATAGATAGATAGATAGATAGATAGATAGATAGATAGATAGATATTATTTTATATTATACTATATTTTATTATATTATACTTTTTATATTATAATATATTGTATTACTTTATATTATACTATATCATATTACATTATACATTATATTATAGTATATTATGCTATATTATATTATATTATATAATATTGTATTTTATTTTTGTATATCATATTATTTTATATTATATTATATCATATTATATTATGATATATTATATTATATTATATTATAGATAGGAAAGGATAGGATAGGATAGGATAGGATTAGATAGATAGATATAAACACATACATACAAATATATATGTATACATATAGATATATATATATTTATTTATATATATATATTATATTACATGTATATACATTTGTTTACATGCAAATATGAGGTTTCCACATTGGTTGCCCATGCATCCGAGGGCCGTGACAGTCATGGAGAAGCGCTGCGAGTCGGGCCACCCAGTGAGCACTGCACAAGTCCCAGGAGGTCAAACACAGTGGAAACATATGGCTAATGACCAATAGTTATTGGATGATTGATGATGAAGATGATGATGATGATGTTGTTGTTGATGATGATGTTGTTGTTGTCGATGACGATTATCAACTATGATGATGATGATGTTGTTGATGACGATGACGATGACGATGACGATGACGATGATGATGATGATGATGAAGATGATGATGATGATGTACAACCACGTGTGTGATGGTTGATTGCTTGTTGCTCGATGATGGTTGATAGATGTGTGATTCATGGTAAACTACTCGCTACTAGTGGTTAATCATGGTTATTTGATGGTTAAGTAATGGTTGATAGTGGTCAATCAATGGTTAGACATGATTTTTTAGGCTATTGATGGTTGATGATGGGTATAGTAACTCTTTCTCGATGGCTACTATGTTGGTAATGATTTCGATCATTGTAAATTGTTGATTGTCCCCAACGAACAAAATTAGACCAAGCGGATGATAACATACAAGACAACCAACAATCACAGGTTGTTGATATGGAATAGTGAAGGTAGGTGCTTACTGATTGAGTTACAGTTCGCTTATATTATCGATCGACCGGAAAGCCACACTGCTCGGGATGGCCGGATGTTTTTCGTAGTGACCCGAAGGACCAAATAACTAGGCTGTGGGTCAAAGATTGTGAATCTCCGACAGGGCGCACTCCCCGCGCCCTGTGCTCATAGGTGTTGACATTGAGGAAAGCCTGTGGCTGGTGCCAGTAGTGGTCACAAAATTCTTCGCAGCTTTGGTAAGACCTGATATGGTCAGCAATATGCCAGTAATATATGAATATTGGATGGAACATCAGAATAACCATGATTTGTGAACAATATTCCATTCAATATTGACCAGTATTGTGGTCAACTTCACATGAACATCATAGGATCTGTGACCATTTGTTTTTTTGCTGGGCTTATTGTATTTGTTGCTGAACAAAATGCTGCCATGTTTTGGTTCCTCCGTTTGTCAAACAATGATACTACATGATCCTACCAGTTTTTGTTGGGCGGCAACATCAGCAAAATTGAAGAAGAGCGTTCTGAGAAAAGGTATCCTGAAAGCAGAAGAAGGAGCAAGATCAGCATCACCATCACCATCAACAACTGGACCCCAACGTACCCCAACCATCACCTGAAAAAACTCCAAGTGTCCACAGGTTCGTGCGTATCAACCGTCTTCACCTGTGGGACTGGGTGAAGCAGGCCCCGTTTCTGCTGCGGTCGTGTCGTGTCGTTGTCGCCGCTGTGGGTGATGGTTGTGGTGCTATGGTTGGTGTGGATCTGGGCATCCTGTACCGTTGGCTGTTCACACCCAATGAGCAAACCCGTCGGTGAGGCCAGTGCACTACTACCCGTTTTGGGATGGCTGGTGTTTTGACCGAGCTCGCCATGAATGCTTATGGCTTATGGTTATGGTTGTGGCTGGAGCAATCTTTTCGTGCACCTGCCAGCTGTGTTTTCCTCGGAGGAAATCCATGCTGTTTGCAGCTGTCGTAGGAACATCACACAGCAACTTGGGGGTTTTCTCCCACAATAGAACCTCCCCAGTCAGTAGTTGTCCTTTGGATGATGGGTCCACAAATTCTTGGAAGCGACCCAATCCCCTTTTGGTTGTCCAATATTTTCTTAACCTGGGCTGATGTGAGCCGCCAAGAAGTGTGACTTTCCACAACACTTGCCACATCGATTTTGAAGACATCAGAAGAACAACTCTTGGGGGAAGATTGATGATGATAAATGGTTAATAATTGTGATCATGGTTAATAATCAGATAATGGTGATAATGGTTGACCATTCATAATCAGTTAAGACCAGTGTTCAGATTGGGCTATCCGATCGTGTGTCTTTAGTCTAACTCATGTTGCATTGAGGAGTGTTTGATTTGCTTCCTTATTCTGAGGAATCATGCTCCTAATTATGGAAGCTGCAGCTGTCAATAATGCATACCACCAGTTTCGCATAGCCGGTAATTTACCATGAATGATCAGGGGTTTTGCCGGATTTGCCATTAGGTAGGAAGCCGCAAGACAACGATACTACATAGATACGAAGCTGCAAGCAGGTGGTAGTGTTCTGTCAGCAACGGCCAAGATGATGGTTCATAATTCATGTTGTTGTTTTCCCCATGTACGGATCTTTGACAAGGCTCAAGCTGGTAAATTATTTGTTGTGCAGAATCAACCGCCAGCTCTGAATGGCTATTATGGTAGTATCATTAGTTATCATTAGTTAATCAATGGTACTGGTAGTATACTTTGCTTGATCAATATAGTACCTAGTGGTAGTAGTATGGTAGTGTTTGTATTGTTTGTTCTGCTCAATAGTACCATTTTCCTGCCACCGTCGGTGATACATGCATGATCAAACATCCCATCTGTGCTTTGAACATGGGATATCACTACTCAACCGTCCGCGATAGAAGCAGACAACCAATATCCAACACGGCAACAGGAACCAAGAAGCACCCAAGCAGCCTCGCATCATCACCAATCATTGGTAAATCATCACTGCGCTTCTTTCTTATCAACAAACATTCCTGACCATCCAATTATCATCATATGATCATCATTATTCACTCGCCATTCGTGAAACCAGCAGGAACAAATCACGAAGTGCCATCCCAACCCACCCAACCCACCCAACCCATCCCATCCAATCCAACCCACCCCATCC
>VSDK01004412.1:186976-212933 GCA_009767595.1 Symbiodinium kawagutii | reverse complement strand
CTGGCCACGGTCGGGGCGCGGACGCATCGGCTGCTGCTCTTCTGGGCGGATGGACAGATCGAGATGAAGGAAGGCACAGAGAGGGGAAGGGCGCCGCGGGCGCCCCGGGACGATGAGTTGGATGGGTTGGGTAGGTTGGGTTGGCTGGGACACGTGTGACATGCCTTGATACAGAAATCAATCTTATTCAATCTTCCATAATTTCTTGCTATGGGATATGTTGAAGATGTGGTGCCTAACAACATGGAGAGATTGGCTCTGGCTCGCAAGTGGTGGCACGCAAACTGCAGCGTGGTGGGCACCAGGGCCACTGCCGAAATGGACCCAAGTGGTCTCCAAGTGGAGACCCGTGCGGATTTCCAACGGTGGGATTTCCAAAGCCAGTAGATACATCGACAAACAATGGACTCATGTGGCTATGGGTCAAGCAGTTAACCAACCAACTAATGGGGGATTTCCACCAACAGTAATAGGGAAAACAGTGGTTAATGATGGGGTACCAGGGGTACAGGGTTTTGACCCACAGCCATGTAGCGTGGGCATGTAGCCAACAAAAACTCATGCGACAAAGACTGGATATATGATATGTGTTTCATTTGCCATGGTGATATCAAGCGCGACCGCGTGGAATTGCAGCCATACATGCCGGGGGATTATTTGATTCAGAGCCGCCAGTCCAGCAACCCAGCCACCACTTCGAGAATGATGAAGAAATCAACATCCGGACCGGACCCTTGGAGTACGGAGAAATTCATACTTGGTGCAGTACTGCAAGAGGCGGAGAAACGTGGGTTCATTGTTGTATAGTACGTCTCTCTTAAGTATCGTTCATCAACCATTGTTGTTGATATTTGGTTTGTTGTTGTTGTTGTTGTTGTTGTTGTTGTTGTTGTTCTTGTTGTTGTTGTTGTTGTTGTTGTTGTTGTTGTTGTTGTTGTTGTTGTTGTTGTTGTTGTTGTTGTTGTTGTTGTTGTTGACTGTTGGTTACCTACAGTGCTGTTGGTTGTAGCACGGGTAACTAAACGCTCATCTCTGTTTGGCTAAGACGGTTTACGTCCCACTTGATTGTTGTTGGGGTGTTGCCGCTTGCTTGCTGGCAATGATGACAAGCAACCAATGGTTGCTTCAGCTTTCAATGTCTGCTGCACAACCAGCATCACAAACCAAGCAAGCGAGCAGGGACCAAGCAGCCAAGCGAGCGAGCAAGCAAGCAAGCAAGCAAAACAACCAACCAACCGACAAACAGTCGTTGAATGGTTCAGCATTAACAAACAGCGACACGCATGTTAGGTCCTGTATGATTCACGATTCTGGGGACTGTCATGAACCAACTTTGGTTGGATCCCTCATCTCTGGTATTGATTGACCATAGCCATGATCATCCACCGAACCATCATCACCAATACCCTCGGAGCTTAGCGATTCAGCGATCGATTGGCAAACCAGTTCGTCCCAGGTGCTCAGAACTTCATTCATCATCGATCCAATCATCCATAGGTAATCCATGATTATCATCAGTAAATCCATCATTAATCGATTAAAATTTGTTAATCAGAACTTAATCCAACATTACTATCCATCATCCATCATCAATCCATCATCCAAAATTAATCCACCATTCTTTTCTATCATCCATGAATTGTACATCAGTTGATGAAGAACTAGAAATCAATCAGTTAATTCAGCCATCATTGGCAAATCCCCATGATCAAGAACTTTTATGATCCACTAATATCTAAAACTATATGGAAAACAATATAGTTAGATAGCTTTATAGTGGATGAAAATGTAACCAATATATTAAAATCAATTTTAAATCCTCATGATCAATAACCATCTACGATCTCCAATATAAAACCATCTCTGATCTCTTATAAGTCATAATGAATCCCATTGAATCTCTTACACAACTTCTAAAACTATATAAAATCAACTATCTATGTTCCATCGATGATCCCTTATAAAACTCTCTAAAAACAATCTCCTACGATCTCCTAAAACAAAATATAAAACCACCAAAAAACCAATATGAAATTAGATAACCACTATTTAAAAAAACATACAAATCTCTGATCGATGGGTTTCAAAATATAATTTGAACCAAACAAACAATATGATCTCCCATCTAAAATTATATAAAACCAATATAAATTTATCCAATAATCAATACAAATCGCCTATGATCCCTTCCAAGACGCGCATCCATGATCACCACCGCCGCTTGTCTCGCGGCAGGCAGCTCCAAGGAGCTCATGGTGCTCTTCGGGCTGACGCCCCGCGACGTGCGGCTGCTGGGTGCCGCGGCGGGCAGCCCAACCGGTGAGCCCATGCATCAGCCGGCGGTTGATGAGTTAAGGATGGTTTTAATGGTTGAGAAGTGATGGTTAATGGTGGTTAAAACCAGTTAATGTCAACACCGGATTAATCAAACCCCCCCCCCCCAAGGTCGACAAGGTCGACAAGGTCTGACCATAGGTGTCCAAAAGTGACCACCCCCAAATAAACGCCCCCAATTGTTTTTAAATTGATTTCAATTGTGTTTAAATTGATTTCAATTGTTTTTAAATTGCTTTCAATTGTTTTTGAATTGCTTTCAATTGCTTTTCAATTGATTTCAATTGTATTTAAATTGGGGGGTTCCAGGCTTGTGGGGGGTACCCTTTGTGAGCTTCTAAAAAAATGTTTTTTGATAGATTTTTAAAAGGCGGTTAATAAAGAAAAACACATAGACTTTTTTGGGAAATCTGAGCCCACTAGCCATGAGCAGTAATAAAATTAATAAGCAAACTAATTAAAACTAATTTAAAACTAATCAAAAAATCAATTTCAAAAAATTTAGGGATCCAGAGGGGTTTGATTAACTATGGGGGATTTTTGGCTGTACTTATCTTATCTGGGGGTGAAATCAGCACCTAATTAACTTTAGTAAGGGCCAGGGTCCAGGGTTGAGGAGGGGTTTGATTAACAAGGGGGTTTTATTAATCCTGACTTGACATTAATGATAATGGTTAATTGAAGGTTAACTGATGGTTAATGATGGTTAATGATGGTTAATGATGGTTAATGGTGATGAATTGATGGTTGAGAATTGATGGGTTAATTAAATAGTGGTTTATTGTGGCTAAGAAATGATTGATGACGGTCTGTTAATGATTCATTGATGGTTGATGATGGTTAAAGTAACTGTCAATGATGGTAAAAATGATATGGCTAACATGTTTTAAGTATTGGTAAATCGAAATGGCCATGTTTATAACTACCATATAGTAACAACAGTATTACCAACAACTGTTAAGATGATGTTACTTGATGGTTATATCTGAGCATACTATTGATGGTTAGCCAGTTGACGGTTCAGTAATCTACTATTTGATTGTTAAAACTATTACTGAACGACGGTAATTACTTTATATGTTATATGATAACTATTACCGAACCGTTTATCCATTTATGACCATCTAATCCTTAAAAATGGTTTATAAATGGTGGTGGAATGGTGGTCATATGGTTTGGACATGTTGGTTCATGATGGTTCATCGGGGTTGTGCTTGATGATGGCAACTTATGGATGATAACCATGACTGGTTAAAGTGAAAATGTTGGATGATGTTCTTTTGCCATGGCGGCCAGGGTCATGAACAAAGGGGGTTGGCTGATGATGGTTTAAGGTCAAAAACTACCGGCTAAGGGTGGTTGACTGATGATTATTTGATGGTTGATTTGTTTCAATCAAACTGAATGATGGTCGATCGTGATTGTTGGAAAACATGGTTCGAAGGAAATCTTTGGTGAAACAATATTTGCGGATGGTTGATTATGCACAATGATTGATCGTGGCTGATCATGGTGAATGATGGTTGGTACTGGTTAATGGCGGTGAAAGATACTAGTTGACAACAACGGCTAATAGTGGTCGAAACGACCTTGTCCTGTTTGGGGCGTTTCAGTAGTGATACAACATGTTATTGCTATCAACACCATTGTTGTCGGTTATCAGCAACCAGTTTTCAACATTGCGCAAATGGCTGAAACAACTCAGAAAATGCAAAGGTCAAAACAAAGTGCGTGGAAAACACAAATTATAGCAGGTTTTCTCTTGGAAAATTGCCATTTTTGATCGGGAGCAGGTTTGTTTCCCAGAATGTAATAATCTGATTGGTGGTTTCAAACATTTTGTATTTTCCCTAGTAGACGTTAGCAAATGGTTGGTTGACAAGCATATTTTTCATAGGGGTGGTTCAACCACCAACCAGTAATACCCATGACTCAACGGCGCTGGGATGCAGCAAAACAGCCCCTGGTCAAACCATTGAGGCACCAAAGGAGCACATTTGTCCATTCGACCTGATGCTCAGCTGCATTTCAGCACGGGAAGGAGTGTGGTACTTGTGGCTGCCTATCATCTCCTATTACTAACCATTATAACCAGCTATTATGGGTTGGTTGAAGCCTGTTGTTGTTGTTGTTGTTGTTGTTGTTGTTGTTGTTGTTGCTGTTGTTGTTGTTGTTGTTGTTGTTGTTGTTGTTGTTGTTGTTGTTGTGGTTGCTCACGTCGAAGGTACGGCCCCGTGGAATATGCATGTTTTTGTCTTAGCCATGTATCAAGTCAGGGTGCGGGCTTTACCATGTATCAAGTCAGGGTGGGGGGGGTGGGGTGATGTTAACGTGCACTTGCACTTGCATCCTGAAGTTGATGCTACGTCACGTAATGGTTGGGGGAGGGTGGGGTGGGGTGATGTTATTGTTCACTTGCACTTGCATCCTGAAGTTGATGCTACGTCACGTAATGGTTGGGGGAGGGTGGGGTGGGGTGATGTTATTGTTCACTTGCACTTGCATCCTGAAGTTGATGCTACGTCACGTAATGGTTGGGGGAGGGTGGGGTGGGGTGATGTTATTGTTCACTTGCACTTGCATCCTGAAGTTGATGCTACGTCACGTAATGGTTGGGGGAGGGTGGGGTGGGGTGATGTTATTGTTCACTTGCACTTGCATCCTGAAGTTGATGCTGCGTCACGAGAAGATCGATGAACTGCGGGCTGCTCTCAATGACGCTTTGGCAGATGACCCCCGGCGGGAAGAGGTCCTGAAGACCCTGCAGAAGGTCTATTCTTCAGTTTTTCCTAGGGGCCAATACAAGCAGGCCTATGACTTGTGCCGCCGGGTCGGTATCAAGATGAGAACATACATGAAGCCTGGCAAGCACTTGCCCTTTGACCATCCACGGATGATGGCAGTGCACTTCTGGGTCCAAAAAGCCGAGGAGGTGCATGAAGTAAATATGCGGCTGGTTTGCAACTTTGCTCAAGTGTGGACGACGCACTACAAACACCGCGAAAAGATTCTGCGCAAACGGAAAGACCAACTTGGCGCAGAGTGGGGTGAGTCCAAGCAGCCCTTGCAGGTGCGAAGAGCAGTGGGGTCTATCTTGCGGGCCTTGAACGTTGATGGCGCAGAGACTCGTCTATGTTCAAAGATGTTTGTATTTGCAAATATCTATCTGTCTCTCATTCTCTCTCTCTCTCTATTTACATATACAAATAAGTTTTTTTATATTTGTATATATGTATTTCGTATCTATACATATATGTAAAAATTCTTATATGTCAATAATACATCTGTTTATATTGATGTAGATACAAACGTATGCATATATGTATGTATGTATGTATGTATGTATGTATGTATGTATGTATGTATGTACGTATGTACGTATGGTTGTAACATTGTAAATACACATGTGTATATACTGGGGTGATGTTAACGTTCACTTGCACTTGCATCCTGAAGTTGATGCTACGTCACGTCAGGGTTAGGGTAGGGTGGGGTGGGGTGATGTTAACGTTCACTTGCGCTTGCATCCGGAAGTTGATGCTACGTCACGTCAGGGTTGAGGGTGGGGTTGGTACGTGTATGCGCGCATATCTGTTGACAGGAAGAAATGCATTTACAGGTTTTGGTTGGTGAGCTTCAACTTTGGCAGTTCATACTAGACATGTGTCTTTCACCCAGTGGTTGCGCCGCTGCAGGTTCGCACATCAGCGAGTACTGTGCGCTTTGTGTCTTCGGATTGGTGGAGTTTGGGGTGGCATGCGTGCAGCAAAGCATGGATCATCAATATAATGTAGTTGAATCTATAGCGCCACATAGCTTCAGATGGGTAGAATTGCGAGGGCATGATCAGCAAGCAGGGTGCATGTTATGGAAGCGAACACATCCAGGCAAAAGGCCACAGTACTTGCTGCTCTTCTGGCGCTGGGCTGGCTTGCTTGAGCGCGGGTGCAATGGCAGGTTTCTGGTGGCAGAGCTGCCGCGCAAACTTGTGGCTCCTTCGGGTAGACCCCCAGCAGAATCAAAGACAGACGTTGTGGGCACAGATCTCATGAAACGCGCGCGTGGACAGGCAATTCTTTTTGCAGACGGAGCGAAGGCATGGAAGACCTTAGCGAAGACCAAAAAACTTAAGTTTGCAGAAGTGTCCCCACAGAAGGATGCAGTTTTGTAAACAGCGTGGGCCCCACAAGAAAGGCGCGGGCACGCAATGTATAGATAGAAAGTGGCAGTCTCTGAAGAAATGGATCCCCAAAGAACTCCGCAACAAGCAGAAGTTCACGCATGATGTGAATGATTCCATTCGAGACTACATTTTTGCGTTCGTTTGTCGGACAAACTGGGGAAGCGCACAAACACGTTGAAAAATCTGGCCGGCTTGGCTTCCACGCGCTGAGTCCAAAAAAACGTATCTGAAACTGGAATGCGCGCGCTGCAATTTGATGAAAGAAACCGGTAGAACTACGAATTGACGGGCTCAGAGTCATGCAAATACCATCGAAAATGCAACGTGGATTTTTATGGACAGATCAGAAACGCTGTGAGGGTTGTCGATTTCACTGATGCTTCATGTGGCAAACCCGCAAAATCAGCGGGACCGTAGTTACGTCGTGACCTTGTCTTTGTTGTTGTGGTTGTTGTTGTTGTTGTTGTTGTTGTTGTTGTTGTCGTCGCCGTCGTTGTTGTTGTTGTTGGTTGTTGTTGTCGTTGGTTGTTGTCATCCCTTTTTGTTGCTAAATGGCATTGTTTCCTTCAGACAATACTCTTCCCAGCGGCAAAGCACCAATCAGTATTAACACCCGTTGTTTCACCGCTAGATACAACTCTTACACGCGCGCTGTTAAATGAAACTTTTTAAATGAGTTTTGGTGGCCATAAAACATGGTTATGGTGGCCATATAAACTTTTAAGACCACCATAACGGTGATTTCATGGCGGTTAAGTGGTCACCATATGTTTGAATCGTTTTTGTTTCTGATGGCGGACTACTTCGGGATGATGGGCGACCACCAACCAATTCTTACCACCTGGGACACGGTCGCTCGCTCACACGGCGGTCGCTCGCTCTCCTCCTGCTCGGCTGGAAGAAACGGCTCGTTCCGAACATCGGGTTTTTTGGTAAGGCCCGGCAGGTGTACAATTGGAAATATGGCACAGTTGTTGTTGAAGTCAATTGCGAAACATGTATCCGATTGATGCAAATGGTCGTTATAGGTCGTAATTTCTCCCAGTTGACATGGACAATGATGGCAGTCCCTTTGTCACAGCTTCTGGAGTCATCTCTCCGGATGGTTCATGCACCAGCCCTAGCCAATCATTCATCATCAGCCAACATGAAACATCAACAACCATCAGGTACCATGAATCGCGGCTATGGTGGTTTCTCAAAATAGGGGACCCCCCCAGGTGGTTGATTAATTCAAAAACGATGATGAATATCGAATGATTTGGGGCACCCCTATTTAGTATCGTTATTAACCCCCATATGGTTTGCCATTTTTTAAATATGTATCTTTTTTAGCCACTTACCAACTGTGCGACCAGTTTACGCAAAAACAGATCAGAGCCAAACATGGTAAGATCTTGACGTCTTGGTAATCTCGGCCTTATGCAACAGCCATGGCTGTGGGTCAAAGGCTTAACGGTAGATGAACATCCCAACAGTTCGACGACCCGAAGCTGGTCGTTGGGAGATGTCCACCAAGGTACCCACAGCCATATGGGCACCGAAGATCTTGACAGATCGGATTGTTTAGGAAACATTCCCACAATCGCTGTGGGGTTCCCTCACATCTTCTTGGTTTCCTAGTACGGGCGATGATTTGTGGGATGGTTTGGTGATTGTCTAGCCCCATTGCCAACCAACGATATCTTAGAAAGTATTCAAGCAACAAATAACCAACAATTTATTGGTTATTGAACGGTATCAACTATTAACCACCATTGCTGACCAACACCATTATGAGTCTAGCCATCTAGCCCCATTGCTCACCAGCAATTCAGCCAATTATTACATACTAAACTCACATGGCAATGGCAAATCATTATTTTTGAAAAGGAACCCCTGAAAATAGGAACCCCTGGGAAACCAGCTGTTTCTATGGTGGATTCTCTGCCCGCAGAGGGTAACCACCACGGCACCCTGAGGACTACTTCATGTTCCGTCTGCCACCCTTCACAGGTGCCGCAGAAGTTGAACTCATTCGTTAATGGCTGGTTGTTAACCTGTTAATCACTGCAAGGTTAATAAGTGTAGTTAATAGTAAATCATAAAGATTAACTGTATCAATGGCTGATTGAGATTAACTGTATTAATGGCTGATTAAGATTAATAACTATATGAAGGGCTCATTCAGATTAATTCCTGTAGGTAATTAATGACTACTGTATATACATCATTAATTGTGGCCATAATCTTTGTTAACCACTTCAATTGCTGATTGTTCCACTGCCAGGTTTCTTCAGCGTAAGCGTTTTGCGTACTTAGTCAGATTGCAGAGCCGCAGGAAAGCCAAGCAACACCAAGCACTGCATAAACCCATCGTTTATGAACCCAATCGTGAGCAGCTGGAACACCCTGAGAGCAAAGATTGGGATCAGGTCACAGTGGTGAAGCATGACCAACCCAGGTGATTCACCACATGTGTGCCTCATCCCATCACAAATTGATTGACAACGCGACTAATTCGTGTGGCTACCATCAAGGAGTCTTCAGCGGAAAGTTACAATCCACCATCATTAACCATGGTCATTAACCATGGTCACCATTATGAACCACCATGAACCGTTATGAACTCCATTTGTCGTAAAATCGCCTTCAAACCCTTCTTCAACACATTGTTTGAAACACTTTAACCTTCATGTGTGGCGTAGGAACCCTTCTTGAAGCCTGCGAAAGCTTTCAAAACCTTCTTTAACCATGTACGAACCACCTTTATGAGCCATTAAACCCTAGTTGAACCATTCACAGTCACCATGATGAACCCTTTTGTCCCCATAGTCACCATAATGAATCCTTTCCATTAACCCCCTTGTATCAACCTCCTTTGCAAACCCTTTATGTAACCATTCTGAAACCTTCGAAAGGTCGCCTTCCAAAGGTCACCTTGTGCCCCAAAAATTCTGGGCGCCAGGCTGCGTATGGAGCGACTCAGTGCTGATTCTGCGCGAAGGCAACGGCCGCGCGGCCGAACTCTTCAGCAGGCGCGTTTCGCGCGCAGCAGCCGCGGAGCCAAGTTGGAGATTTGTGCGGCTGCGAGATCCAGCTGCTGTTAATGACAGTAGTTATCAACAATGAAGGATGAATGATGAATAGTAGTAGTGGTTAATGGTTTATGATGGGTTTATGCTGAAGGATGAAGTCAGAAATGGTCCATTAGTGGTGGTTAACCCGTTTGATAACACATGATAGATTCATGATGGTTCATGATGGTTAATGATGGATCAGTGGTGTTTAATGATGGGTAAATGATGGGTTAATGATGGTTAACAGTGGTGAAGGGTGGTTAACCAGGTAGATAACCAAGAATAACATCAATATCGGGAACCTTGAAATGGAGGTAATTCAAAGCTATGGTTGGTTTATTAAAGGTGATTTGTCTTGGATGATTTGGAGGGTCCGCTTATTTTGAGAAACGCCCGTACAGTCCCGCGAAAAGCCTAGTGTTATTGTTTGCCGTAACCCGATGTAGTTGGATGCCGCCACCGCTATCAACCCTGAGAGCGAGATAAACCACAGCCATGTGTCAAGCATCAGTTGCCCATCATCAGCCATGATCCTTCATTATCGCCCCTTGTTAACCATGACTTCATTACAAACCATAGTTGGTTTAAGCGTATTCTTGACCATCATTGACCCTTCTTGGCCACAATCCACCATGGTTATCCAGTATCAAACCACTGTCATGGATGTTACCAATCATCATCAACCATTCTCAACCATTGATTTCCAACTATTATCAACACTGATCAACCTTTGTCAACCTATTCTCAAGCATTTTTAGCCACTATCAACCATTCTCAATTAGCAATCATCAACTATTATATAATCATCAAAAACTAAACATCCTCAAAAAACATCAACCAAAGGCTAGTAAGCTTTTGAACCATCATCAACCATAGGTTATCATCCATTATGAACCATACATCATTAAGCATGGTTGTTAACAAACATGAAGCATCAAAACATGCTTCGTAGCCATTGTGAACCATCATTGACCATCGTTAGTCACTAATAGTTGTTGTGATTCACTACCACTAAACAATAGCTATCCCAATAATCACCTTCACCTGTAGTTCACCTACGAACCATCATTAATTAATCAGGGTTGTTGGCCATTATGAACCATCATTAATTAAGCATCATTGAAACCGTGATTGTTAGCCGTTTTGAACCATCATAAAACATCATAATCACCATTAAACAGGAAGATTAGCCATTTTGAACCATAATTCAGCATCATTGACCCATGGTTGTCCACCATCACTTGCGCCATCAAGCCATCATCCCCACCAACCATTCCTGGAGCTCGAGGGATCCCATGGGGGGATCCCTGCGAAACTGCCGTGGGGTGAGTGAGTTGATGAATGGTTGCTGGTTGATAACCACTCACCACAAAACACTATCAAAAAAGCAACCCAGTCATCAAAAAAGCACTATCGCCCAGTCATGAATGGTCAATAAAAGGATGATAGTGATGGTGGATGAATGGGTTGGTGGCTAAGTAGGGTTAACCAATGGCTAATCGATGGTTAGTTGATGCTTCATATATGGTTAGTTGGTGGTTCACTGATGGTTCTTTCTGAATGCTAATTTGACGGTTCTCCTATTTTTCACCTGCCAACGCGGATGATTGGTGGTTGGGCTCGTGCTTAGTTGATGGTTGCTTACTGATGCTGGATGGTTCATCACACATTTTGCACCCACCAAAGCGGATCATCGGTGGTGGTTGATGGTGGTCCCCCGACCGAACCTTGTGCTGTGCCGTTCTGACCGTCCTATCGGGGGACCTCTGAAGGGGGCGACCCAACCCCGTTGATGATTTGTTCCTGGGGCTGTGATGATGAAACCAGGGGCCCATGCTGGTGATCAGATGTTGGTATATCACCCGCCACTTCCTTTGTTGTTGTTTTTTTTGATGAATCACCATGGGTTATGAAAACCATGGGTTTGTTGATGAATCACCATGTCTTATGAATCACCATGTCGATGATCACCATGTATGAAACCAACTTTTTCGATGTTTTTCGTCCCTGACCACCATGGGTGATTCCATATGAAATAAACCAACGGAAATGGCTCGTTGGTTGTGAAGCACCACGGGGGATTCACCGCTGGTGTCACCGCAACCATGGCATCGGCCGGGATGGTGTGGCTTACTTGGCTATTCTTGGCCGGCTGATTAGTTCTTGAGAGTCATTGCCGGTGGTGGAGCATGTGGTCGCTCACTATTCTGGTGATTATCATGGTTATAATCATGGTCATTGTTGGAATGAACTCTGGTGATCACCATGGATTGTTGATTCCTATTGATGATTCTGAATCACGGAGGAACATGGTGAATCGTTCTCAACCATGGTAAACCATTATCAGAGTCTCAACCTACATAAAGCATTCACCAGGATTAAGCACTCTCTGCCAAACAGATAAATCATTGACCATCATGAGCCATGGCTATTGACCACACTCAATGGGGTCATTTTTGGTTCTTACGCGACCAATCGACCATCCAACCACCAACCACCAACCAACCACCAACCAACCACCAACCAACTACTAGCCAACCCAACCTCAACCAACCAACGCAACTCCCCACCCTACCCCCCCTTCCGAACAGAGGTGCAAAGACGCCTTTCGAATTTCGGGTTTTGGAGATGGCCTTGCGAGAAAGCTTTGTGGAGAAACAGGCCATCGATGGAAATGGGAAGCGAGGAGCTCGTTACTTGAGTGGTTGTTGCTATGGTTAATGATCGTTCATGGTTAATAATGGTTGAAAACATTATTACAAATGGTTACATAGTTAATGATTCTGTCCAAAAACATGATCAAATAATGGTTGATTCAATGGTCGACACTGGTTAACTATGGTTAACTTCTGGTTAATTAATGATTACTGGTGGTCAGTGGATGTGACTGGCTACTGGAAATAACTGCACATCAATGGCTGGCTCATTGCCAAAAATTAGTAATATTGGATGATTGATATGGTTCAAGAAACCACCAGATCAATACATACCATGTCATCAATGCGCTTCTGTGTATGTCTTACTTCATTTTGCAGTGCAGGTGTGAATATGATCTAGCAACAGCGCTGCAATTGCACAATGAATTGCCGCAGTGAGTCCCAAATTGCAATTATACACTTTATTCTGGTTGGTGGTTGGATTGACTGGTTTTCTGTTCCTAATCAGTGATTATTGGCAAATGGTTGGGTAACAAGCAAATTTTTCATAGGGGTAGTTCAGCCACCAATCGGTATTGTACCCTGGTCCATCTCGGCCCCGCGCTTCCATTCCTGTCAGTGATATGGTTCCATACCTTCCATCAGGACCCTTGTTATGTCAACGATCAATGGCCAGCTGTTGGGACGTTCATTTGCTGTTCACTGTGCTGACAACTGGTATCCTTCTATACCACTATTAACCGGTGTTAATCAAGCTATAGTAGCACTGTTGTTCATTTGCCAACTATTAAGCAGTATTACCCAATGGTCCAGCTGTTGTTCATTGCTTAACTAGATGTTCGACCACAAATAGTACTGTTGGGGTATGTACTCGTACCACTATCAGCCAGTATTAACAAGTATCCTAAGGAATTACTAACCACTATGACCGGCACAAACAGCAGTGATCCAGTTACATGATTAACCAGTCTTGAACCACTTATTCTCCGTTGATCAGCCAAATAGCCAGACTTGAACCTGTTAATTTCTCCATGTCCCGTGATTCTCCATTTATTGATGATCTAATTTGACAAAACTATAGTCAACTGGCTTATCAACCAAGTTGTGACCAATGATTCTCCATTCAACGCTTGTTAGCGTTCGGTATTGCCTGCCCCTGGTTGCACCAGCATCTGGACCTTTTCCGCAGGATCGTTTCACTCGTTTGGCTGCGACTGGGCGAAAAGGGGAAAACCAACGGATCTGTTTCTGGTTACCCTCTGGCAGTCCCTAACCCGGAAGCTGAAACTCACAGCTTTTTTAAGGCAAAACCAATTATGAATGCTGCATTTTCCAGTTCCAGGTCAATTTGCCAGACGGTATTGTCACGCAGAATGGATGTTTACTCTCAGCTGCTGTTCGTCTGTGTTTTTTGGTCACGGTCATTATCCGAATGTGCTCTATGCACATTGATTAACCTAGTCATGATCCCTTGTCGATCATTATCCTCGATTGCCGGTCATAACCAGCACCCCTTCATCACCAACATCAGCTGCTAGTTGTCACCATCACTGTCCACTCAGCCACTTTATTGCTGGTCATAGCCCCCGTTGTTGGTGGTTATCCCATACTAGTGTTTGCCCCCAATCATTGTTCAAACACATGTGGCGGTTGGTCAATACTCTGTAGCCCTCGCCGTTCACATCAATGACAAGTCCCACTGTTGGGATGTTCACGTGTCGCCATCTCTTGGTGAATACTTACCCATACCCATAGCTGCTAGCCAGCACTGAACCATTACTAGCTTAGCTACTACTTATTCGTTGCTACTTAACCCTTACAAACCATTGATTAGCCAAGAACTCACAATTTTGAGGCGCTGGTATTGCCCATATCCATCAACCCTGAACCAGCTATTTCACCATTGGCTGCTTGGTCAATAGTTGTTTAACCATCATAGTTGCTTGAGATCCCCCTATGATTATGCACGATAATCCCTTATCAAACCATGAGTTAACACAACAATCCCTCATAAAACCAGAATTAAGCACAACAATCCCTTATAAAACCATTAGTTGGACTCCATAAAACCACAAGCCAGCGTTTGGTTGGTGAATGGTTGGCCAGGGTCATTACTGGTCGCGGGCTGCGAACACGAATCGAGGCCTTGATTGAATCTGCCCTGCGTTTGCGCTCAGTGTCTTGGCAGAAAATACGGTGGATTGGTGGATTGCTTGGTTGGTTGAGGGGTGGTTGAGGGTGGCTAAGGGGTGGTTGAGGGTGGTTGAGGGGTGGTTGAGGGGTGGTCAAGGGTAGTTGATTACTACTACTTAGATTACGAATGGTTCATATTTTTGGATGCAATAGTTGTTTGCTCGTAGTTAGATTACTAACGGGTCATAATAGTGTCTGAGCAATGGGCATCCAAGCACATTTTGTGGTTGGTGAATGTTGGTGAGTGCCGCAATGGGAACACTAGTGCTTCTTGCTCTCTGTTGGCATTGACGCAGATGATGCTAATGACTACTGTATCTTCTGACAGCGAAGACCAAGATTCTTCAAATCCTCGACAAGGAGTACACCAAACCTCGCAACATATCAGCATCCGAGCTTAACAAGCGAGTTGTGAGATGCCGATCGCCTTGTGAGATTGGATCAAGAGATCACTGAAAGCAACCGACACCAAGCCGTTTGCAACTCGCGGAGCCCACAGATGTTGTGAGCTGCGGCAGTAGTGTCTAGCGTTTCTTTAGGTATCATCATGAGCTTAGTAACCATCATGCACGATGCTTGGTAACCGTTCCGTTTTGAATCAGGCAGTGACAGGCAATCTTGACATCATGTTCAAGGCTGTTCACCAAGATTGCTTATCATGAAAAATTAGAGACACCTAGTTGCCAACTACTAACCACCAACCATCAAGTCATCAAACGCAAGGAAAGCGATCTGTCCTCATCATATGGATAAGCCTTGCTTGGCCACCGAGCTGCCTTTCAGCAACCATCATCAACCATTGTTGACCATCATTATGAATTATCATGAGGCATCATTAACAACCATTATTAATCATTTCTGTTTTTTTGTTCTCATTTTTGCTCCTATTGGAACTACTATCCATCCGGTTGTTGGCATTTTATCAGTGATAATGTGCCATGAGAATGTACCACGACAACGTACCACTTCTGGCCAACATTTATTACAATTTTCCAACATCATTCACCAGGATTGTTGGTATGGCTGAAGCAGCCAAGTATTGTTGGATCATCAGTTGGGTAAATCAATCACTACTAACAATTATTGTTACCCAATCACTATGAATCGTCAGTTGTTGACAATTCTTGTTGCCGCCAACAATCATTATTCATTCATGATTATCAACCACTATGAACAAGTATTGACCACCACTAGCCACTATAACCCATTCATGCATTAGCCATCATGAACTATCATCAATGCTTGTCACTGACAATCATCAATGCTTGTAATTTACCATCAATCAACCATCAACATGCTGCTAGTTGCTATTAGTGAGTTCTCTATCACAGTAGCTATTTACTAGCTTTGAATCATTCATCATTAAACCTGACCAATCAACCACGATCATCAAGCATCAATCAATCCATCAATTACTCAGCAAGAACTGAATCAAAACATCAATCACAGCGTCAATCATACCGTAAAATCAAACTGTAAACTCATCCATCAACCATAAATTGACCGTCAGTATGGTATCAATTCAACATCAATTCACGATCAACAACCATCAATCAAGCATCAACAACCGTCAATTCACCATCAATTGACCACCAATTAATCATCAATTAACCATCAACCACCATCCAACAATCATCAACCACAATCAAAAACCTTCAGCTACGAACTAGTTGATCACCCCATATGACTATTCACCCAGTAGCCACCATTAGAGTCAACCAACATCGACTAACCAACGTCAACCACCACCTCCATGATTAATTCCCCAAACATCCCCTGCGAACATTTACAAATATTGAGCACTTTGTCGATTATCCACTGATAATCACTTTAAGAATCAATATTAATCCATCATCAAGCCTGAGCCACTTTTGATTAACCCTTGATCATCAGTCAATGTCAATCAACCAACACTGATCAATGATTCACCATCATTAACCCTGATTAACCAATATCAATCCACTATTAGCCTCTATCAAAAACCACAAATTAAGATCAACATGATTCAACCAACAATGATCATCCACATCATTTGGAACCACTATTTATTTCGAACATAATATATTCTGACATTATGAATATCTGAATTCCAATGAACTACCTCTACTAGGATCATTGAGAACCACCACGAACCACATCATTGGAAGTGTAGTGACTCAACCATTCAGAACCACATCACCCACCCATCGGAATTAGAGTCATTAAGACCTGCTGGGGCTGCCTCGTTGATGTTTAACCGTTAAGAACCACTAGCCACTACCCGTCACCATCAATCAACCTCCACCTCATCATGATTAATTCATCTATTAGATCCATTAAGAACCATTGATCATTAGATCCACATCACTCACCATCATTTCAGAACCATAGATTAGACCCATCTATCACCCATGATTAATCCTTCAAACCCATGTATGCAGATCTACTAAGACCCACTATGAACCCATCCGACAAATCATTAGAAAACCTTTAAAAACCATTAAAAACTACTGACCTTCGCGGTGAATCCCATGATGAAATCCTTCAAGTGAATAATGATATCTGACACACCATGATTAGAAAACCATTCAAAAAAAACATATGACAAACCACTACAAACCTTATGAGAACTATCCACCCTTAATAGTGGTAGCTACACTAGTTAGGATGACCACAAAAAAACCATTCAGAACCACTATCCCATGATGGTTCAGAACTTAATCCCACTATCTTAACAAGTGACCACTATCCCACGACATGGTTTATTCATGGGACCACTATCCCACTTGTTAAGATCATGGTTCACGATAGTTACAAGTGGGATAGTGGTGAGCCATCATCGTGAACCATCATGGTCGTTAATTGAACCATCTCACTTGTTAGTGATGATTCCATGATGGTTCACGACAGCTGGTGTCAGGGCGGCCACGACACGCAGCTGCGCGTGGGCGACTTCCTGGCGCCGTCCTTGTCGCGAGTGACCATGGAGCATGCGTACCTCGCCATGGCAGGGACTGGTGGGGCAGGGCCATGGCCCTGGGGGTCCTGGGGGTGGTGAGGTAAGGTGGGTTGGAGGGTGTGAGGGTCGGGTCAGGTGGTTGGTTGAGGTTGGTTGGGGTTGGTTAAGGTTAGCTGTTAAGGATGGGTGGTTAGTTGAGGTTGGACAGTTGAGGGTTGAAGTTGATTGAGGTTGGGTTTTGGGTAAAGGTGGATGGTTAATGATAGCTGATCGTGGTTTCTGATTATGGTTGGTAGTGGTTTAGACTGGTTCGTCGCCAGGGTTGATGGTTGGTGCTTGATGGTGGGTGATGGTTGGTGGCTTAAGAAACCAGAGTCACTTAGCGGTTCATGTTGGTTTAACCAGAGTTGATGATGCTCCGTGGCAGTCAATGATGGTGATAATGTTGATTAAGCTGAGTGAATTGTCACCAACAAGTCAAAAAATAAGCATCAACAGTTGATGATGGTTAATGATGAACAATCAACAGTGAACAACAACCACTCACATCAATAGAGGTGAAACTGCCAGGCTTTAACGTGATGACTGGTTGATAGGTTCGTTGGGTTGTGTTAGTTGATGGTTGGCTGGGTTGGTTCAGGGTCGGTTCATGTTGGGTTCCAGTGGTTACTAGTGGTTGGCCGGGTTGGTGGTTGCTCGGTTGGCTGGTTGGTAGCGGGTAATGATTCAGACAGATGCTTGGACATGCTGAAAATGCTGGTTGTATCATGGTGGGGAATGATGGTTGATAACAAGGCAGGTTGATCACTAGGCACCGTTCGTGGTTTTAGTTGGTCAATGTTCATGATTCACCAGCGACAACCCACAAGGTGCTTCTTAATTGTTGTTTGAAAGTTGGTGAATGTCGTTGAATGGCCAGCCAATGATGGGTAGTGGTGCTTCATGGCTTCTGCTAGCAATCATTGGTCAAGTTGAAAATCATGAAACCAATTGCCATGAACACAATTGCTAGCAATCATTAGTCAAATTGCCAGTGCTGATTTTGCCTAGTCATTGATGATTTGCCATTACCAAACCCATGAAACCTCAGTATATAATTTCATGGCTCTCGCCACTAATCGCGCAATGATTGGTTGGCAAATGATGTCATGGTGGCCATCCTCCCATTTCGTACGATCATAACCAGCAGACTCTTGGCTTGTTAGCGATTGCACATACTCAGCTTGTCAGCTTATCCGTAGGCCTTCCGCGGTTAAGGGTTGATGGCACCACCTGATCCAAAATAGAGGTGAAGAGATCTTGCCGAAGGGGACAGTTGTCGTTACGAGTCGTTTGGCAGTGTTTTGCCGATGATGAATGATGATGAATGGCTGAAAAGTAGTGAACCATTGACCTATATGGATCCATATTAGACCATTGTGGATTCTGCACTGATCCCCTTGTCATTCAACACTCATTCGCCTATGATTCGTGGGTGCCTCACAATTATTTTGCTGCTTGATCTTGATTCACAGTCGAAGATTACTCGTATCAAGCATGATTACAAGCCATTATCAACACTCATCAAGCGTCGATAATGCTTAACCATGAAGTAAACATTACCAACCATCTGAAGTTAACTTCCTGACCGTTACTAAGGGTTTTTTAGTAACCACTATCCAGGCACCATAATGCATCTTGATGCTTGCTTACTAACCATCATTATTCCCCATGATAGTAACTTGCCAAGCTTTACCAAACGTTGCTAACTGTAACCATTGTTCACCATGATGGTGCGCCCCTATGCATCGCAGCTCCCGCGCTCCTGACGTCGAAGAACTCGAGGCTGTACAAACTTCTGATGCTCTCGAACTCCCTTTCGGCGCTCGAGGTGAGGCTGCACCACCATGGAAACTGGGGGCACTGCCAGTGGTTGATCAACGGTTGATCTGGCGAGCTGGGTCAGTATTAACCATCAGCCAGGGGGAACCAGGGCGACTAAGGGTGAACTGACCCACTGCCATCTATGTTCATCTTGGATACTTTTATGTTCTTTCTTGCGCACAAAAATCGGCAGGATGGTTAATTCTAATTGGAAACTATGGTCGTTTTGGGGCAAACCAACGTCGTATGGAAATCCTTCCATTCTGCCGGCGATGGCAATCCATCAGTAATCATAGATTAGCCCCAAAACAAGCAGGAGCGAGTCATCAACTGTCAAACATTAATTAATTCATCAACCATGATCAACATACATATCCTAAGCAATCATAAGCCATACATGATCCCAAGCATCATCATCGACCATCATCAACAACCATCAACCCTCACCATCATCCACCATGGCTCATGGTACCATCCCACCAGCGTCCGTTGTCGAACGGTTGAGCCACGTCACAGGTGGATGTTCGACGCCACGAGAGTTGCCTCGAAAGCGTCCTGCGCTCAGATGAGGACGGGGACTGCGCCAGCGTCAGCGGCATGAGGGCGCCCAGCAGAGAGCGGAGCACTGATGGTTAGTTAATTATCTGGCTGGTGGTTTGGAGGGAGCTAAGGAGCCAGGGGTATCCCTATGGCCCTTTAAAGGGGGAGGTAAAGAGCTACAGGGAGTGGTGAAACCAGATGGTAGTTATGGTTAATTATTCAATTGTAATAGCATCAATTGGCACTGGTTATGAGTTGACTGGTTCTCAATGATAGTTATGGTTAGCACTGATTAATTAATGGCAATTGATAGTGGTTAATAGTTTTTTAATAGTGATTCGTGGTGATTGATAGTGGTTAAATGATGGGTAATTGATGGTTGATGGTGGTCATTGATCGGGGTTAATAGTAATTGATAGTGGTTCAATGATGGTCAATTGATCGTTGATGATGGTTATTTCATTGATTGATGTTGGTTTAATTGATGGTTGATGATTAATTGAATGGTGACTACTTGACTCATTCAGAGTAATTGGTAGTCGTTAAAAGATGGTTGAATGACCAGGTGCATCGATTGACCGCTAGTGACCATGATGAAGCGGTCGCGTTGCTGGACTCGCTCGGCAGGACATGGCTGCCATGTACCTCACCTATCGGAAGGATTCGGGCAACGACAGACAGGCAACCGGTGGAGATGTGAGGTTCGCGGGAGCTGGGTGATGGTTTAATATGGTTTACTGTTTGTTCTTGACATAATGACAAGAGAGCATGGCTTTAATGGTGCATTTTCAATGATCTTTGGTTTTCGCACCATTACTGGCTGGTGGTTCGATTGACATTTTTATTATCCCTTGTAATGTTAAGAAATGGTTGGTTGACTCATACTTTTCATGGGGGTTGAAACCACCAACTAGTTTATCATGGGGTTCATGAAGATACGGGGATGGGATCATGTGCTGAAGCTCATTCAGGATGCGGTAATCTGAATTGGATTTGTAATGATTCTTAATTGTTTGTAGATTGTTATAAAGGGTAATCTTAGTAGCATCCTTGTTTGCTATGTAAGGTAATCTTGAAATGGATTTGCTTATTCAATTCATTGCTTATTTAATATACCTTATTTTATTTAATCCTAGTTTTGCTTACTACTTATTCACACATCCAAAACGGCTAGCTTATTTGGCTGTGGGTCAAAACCCCGTACCCCTGGTTCCCCATCATTCACCATTAGTTTCCCTGTGGTTTGTTGGTTATTATCCACCATTATTGGTTGGTTAATATTGACCCATGGCCCATAGCCATTTAATCCTTATTCATTTGCTTCGTAGTTTTGGATTTGCAATTCCCGTCACCATCGGGGAGAACAAGTTTACGGCCGGTCAGTGGCCTGGTCGTTTGGGACCCATGGGTCCTGGCAGGGACAATCAACCAGCACAGTGGTGGATCAAGGTTGGGGATGGCTGGGACCCCTCGAATGACTGCGCAGTACTTGCTGGTTCGGTGCAGCCGGCAGTGGACACACCTTGAAGCCAATTTGTTTGTCAAATTCTCTTGTCATGGCCTGATTTTTTTGTAATATATGTTTATATGTGTTTGCTATACTTTTGCTCTATAAATTTTGCATGTTTAATAATGAATTAATATGAGTTTATAATACAACTTCATTGTGTATACACAATTTTTGCATGTTTCGTTTTAATACCATTTGTGATGTTTCGGATGTTTAACTTGAACAGAATTGACGTCTAACCAACACTTATTGTAAACCACCGTTGCAAGTGATGGTTTATCATGTACTTCATGTGCTGGTCAGATACATTTCCATCCCAAGTGGTTCTATCCTCATGACGTGTCCATCGAATTCCATCCTACAAAACCTAAATAGTTCATAAATCCCACGTAAATCCCATGGTTCCCACATCCCAAGCTTCACAACTCCCATGGTTTTTGCCCCATCCCCGGGCTTCCTTCCCCAGCGGCTACCCACGACCCGGCCACGGATGGCTCGGGAACGGCGCCACGCAGATTTCGGAGCACCAAGACGTGGAGCTGCTCTTGGAGTCCTTCGGGATGCAACTGGAGGAGCGACGGCGGGCACCGTGGGCTGTGGAGTGGCGAGCCGACAAGGGCCGAGGTGAAGACAAGTGGGAGTGAAGAACTACAAGTGGGAGTGCAACCGACAAGTGGGATATGCAGAACTGATATGGGTTTGATTGAACTGGGAGAATTGATATGCAGAATCCACATCTTCGCAGTTGTCCAATTTGCGAACGTATCGTGATGAGGCACTTGTTCATTTAGTCAATCCTCGTTGGTATCGAGACTTTTGAAATTTTCAAGGCGCGTGCATCACAGCGGGAAGAGTGTAGTCACTGGTGAAGGTTTCCGAAACTATTGGTGAACAATATTAGCCATACTATGCCATACTGGTACTCAGTACTGCAATCGTAGTTCACAGTCATGGCTGGATCGCGGACTTGATTGTATCAACATGTATCAACCAAAGAATCTAAACTAGCAGAGTCAAGAACCAGGAGTGATTGTGTTTTGTAGGAAAGACCAGTCCCCAAATATGCGAGGGATTATCATCGCGCTGCTGTTACCCCCATGTGCACTAGCTGTTTATATCTGCGGCAACAATGATGGCAGCCCTGAATGGGCACACCTCACAATTCCCTCTTTGCGAAGCTCTGTTCAGTAGCTGCTGCAAATTCAAACGACGGGCCCCGCTCGTCTTGATCAAGCTGTCAAGTCAGTTGCAGGTACCCACAAACCAAGCAGTGAGGATTGCCACCCAACGATAACTACTTTGTATCCCGAGGTTCTCAATTTCGGTGAGGGGTTAAAACCACAGTGAGATCAACTGAGCTACGACCAAACAGCACGAGCTTTAACTGTGCAACAATATCCACAGGCAGTCTTTGCGAATCATGATGGCTTATTCTTGGCCATGATCAGCCATTAGAATTAGCGATGGTCAAAGGATTTGCCACATTGCCATATTGCGTGGGATTGAGAAGCAACACTTTAACATCACTGCCATCCAAGGCGGTTGCAAACCATTTGCTTGTTGTTGTCAAACCGTTATTAACAAGGTGATACACTGACATTAACTACCATTAACATCCAGAATGTTTGTCAACCATAAACCATCATTAACGTTGCTGTTCAACTAGAATCAAAGCTATCAAGCATTAGGAAAAATATTCTCAACCACTATCAACCATAGTATTGACCCGCGACCCTAACCATCGTTAACTATTGCTTAACCAGTATTGCGCTCAGAAGTGGTAGTGGGTTAGAAGTGTTTGGCAATCATTAATTACTTGGTTTTGACACATAATGAGTCATCTCCATGAATGAAATACACATCAGTGGGAGGAAAGACCATACTCATCATAAAACTATGAGTTGGTTCTTAACCATCGGTTGGTTCTTCACCATTCATATCCAACATTACTCTTGTTTCTTCACCGCTATTCACTTCTTCCTATCCAGCATGCGCCACCGTCATTAGCCATCATCAAGTAATAGAAACCATCATGTACCAATAAACAATCATCATCAACCGATAGAAACCATCATCAACCGCAACCCCATTCTTTTTAGTAAGAATTAGCTAGTTAGTAAGCATTTAGTAATACAAACCATCATCAACCAACATTTAGTAATCATTTAATTGGTTAGCAGGCATTTAGTACGCTTAGTAAGCAGTTAAGTAGCCATCATCCTCATCCTCGTCCTCATCCTCATCCTCCTCCTCCTCCTCCTCATCATCATCATCATCATCATCATCATCATCATCACCATGGCTGATAAATATGGTAAATAATCGGGGATAATAACCAACAATACTAGGGGATATACCAACTACATGGCTATGGTCAATATTCCTATATATTATTCATCAGGATCATCATCATCATCATTCACCATCATATATGCCCGGTTGTTGCTTATTAATCCCCATAGTCAACCATTCATAAACCATTGGTTGGTCATCATCGTCATCATCATCAACCAACTTAGATAGCGACCGTATCCACCACGAGACTTGTGGGTTGACGGTCGCATTTTCGTTGGGTAAAACGCCAGGACCTGAGCGACCGTATCCAGAAGCTGCACGAGAGCTGCTGGGCGCGAGCTGAGTTTGTGAGTGAAGGCATGGTTCAACTTGTGGTTAATCTCAGACTTAAATGGTTTCAAATGGTTTTATAATCGTTTATAGTGGTTAAAATGGTGGTTTATGATGGTGGGTAATCTCGTACTGGTGGTTAATGATGGTTAACTAATGGTTTCTAATGGTTTTAGTGGTTCATGATGGTTGATAAGTGGCTAATCTCTCAGTTGCTAAGGTTAATGATAGTGGCTAATGGCTATGATGGTTTTTGGTGGTTTATGACGGTTGTAATGCTTTGAAATAATGGTTTATAACATTTAATCTCAGAGTTGCTAAAGTCTGGTTGATGGTCAATCAGGGTCTCTAGCGATTTAGAATAGAATGGTTTACAGAGATTTTTTGAACATGCGGTCACTGATGATTACTAAGGTAAATCATAGTGGCTAATGAGCGCTTCAGCTGTGGTTAATGATGGTTAAGTAATGCTTAATCAGTGGTTAATAATGGTTAAGTAATGGTAAATGAGGGTAAATGATGATTAACTGCTGCTTACAAGGGACTGGGCCCCCCGGCTGCTAAGGCTTATAATTAGGACAAGTACCAGTCATGATGGATGTAAATAGCGTGTCAAATGGCTTACGAACCAACCTCTAAGTGGGGTGGGGGCTCCTTGCACTGATGGGGAATGATGGTTCATAATCGATGGATTATAAGGGCACTTCAGGTGAGATGGTTGGTTGATGCTTAATTGATGAACAATGATGGTCAATTGATGGTTGATTGATGGATGATGATGGTTCAGGTGAATCATGGGTATGACAGGTTAGTTGATAGACAACAAATGGTGGTTTCTCACAATAGGGGACCCCCCAAATCATCCATTTTCTTGCAATTTGTCGGTGATAAAGCAACCATTTGGGGGTCCCCTTTTTTGAGAAACACCCAAGTGGTCAATGCATTGTTTATTCACCATTTGCAGTCACTGAAAACCATCATGGTCATCAAACGAATGTTGGTAGAATGTACAAGTAGTACCTTGGTCTCACCATAGATACTGATTGGTGATTCTTTTTTGCACTGACTAGAATCAATAGTGCTGGTCATCAATGCTAATAGTTTGCTAGCAATGATAGCTGCGAACCAATAGTGGTCAATCACCAATAGTTAACACTGGTCAGTAGTGGTTGACAACGATGTGTCGTACAAAAGAAAAAACGGTTCACCATCGGCAGATAATGGTTGTCATCCATCGGGGCTAATCATGGGTGAATTGAAATTTTCAACCCATGAGACCTGAATCATAATTGGCCACGAAGATATGATGAAACATGCCAAATCTATGTCGTATGTTGTGTTTAACCTTTGGAAGTGCAGTCATGTGAAAGTACCCTCATTTGCACACGTGTACCCGGTTAAAATGGAATTGGTATCATCGCCCTAGTTGATGCTCTTTTAGACGCGCAATCATGAACAAAAACATCCAAAAGATAACTGGTTGATGGCTTTGAAACATAGTATGTTTTTCCCAAGAGGAATGGTTGGTTGATTTACTATGGCACTATGTTTACCAACCAGTCATATTCACCATTCATGAACAATAGTTTTCATATGTTTAATATGGTTGCCTTTACCAATATTTTTCATGTCATAACCATTCCTTTGGGTCATAACCACCATATCGGCGGCCCTAAGCACCAAGCAAATGGGGCGGCACTGGCAACGGCGGTCATAGGTAGTGGCTTAGCTCGCACTGCTGCCACCGGTAGCTTCACCGGAACCCTGTGAGCTCAATTCCAATACAGTGCTTCTACTGCAAGTAACACTTGGATTGTAAGCATTTCAGAACTCAACATTGCATTTGCAAAACGCAGTTACAGTCAATAAATGGTTGGCAATAACTAGCAAAGAAGTGAAACCATCAATAGCATCAACACTTGATTTCATTTCCAAACATTCCATCATCATTCAATAGCTATCAATTAATTGCCACCGGAGAGTCCATCAACTTGGACCGTAAACATAGTAATGCATACCCCGGATTAATAACCCCCCCCCCCCCTATAGCCTGAC
>VSDK01004412.1:168906-186615 GCA_009767595.1 Symbiodinium kawagutii | reverse complement strand
ATTTTTGGCTGTCCTTATCTTATCTGGGGGTGAAATCAGCACCTAATTAACTTTAGTAAGGACCAGGGTCCAGGGCTGAGGAGGGGTTTGATTAACTAGGGGGTTTTATTAATCCTGACTATGCATTATACATGTTTGATATTTACAGGTCAAACAGTTTCATAGGCTTATTTCATTATGAATCGCGGTCCCACCATTACCTATTGATGGCAGCTCTATCAACCATTGTAAAGCATTTTGAATCCACCATCATGTCCTCGTCACTAATTGTTAAATTATATCACCGGTCTTAAACATAATGAGCTCTTGTTAATCAACCCCGGTATTGAACCAAAATAGTAACTAGTCTTGAGCATTGAACTGATGACCAACAGTCACTCATCTTTCGACCGCGGATAAAGCATCATTCACCTTGGTGGATTTATCAGTCTCACCACTATAAACCATCAGTGAACCATCCATGAACCAATCAGATTCCCTAGTATATACCATCAGTGAACTATTGGTACATTACCACTATTATCCATACTTACTGTACCAATCAGATTCCCTAGTATTAACCACTGTTATCCATACTTACCAACACCAAGGTTGACGTCCAGCCAGGGGCGCTGTTAAGGCGTGGTGACCCACAGCAAGATGGTGCGCAAGCCTCGATGTCGTAAGGGTGGTGGCTGGGGTTTGTCCAGTGGTTGATGTTTGGGAATGTCCTCAGCCAGTGGTTGAGAATGGTTATGAGGGCTGATGAATGATGGTGAATCATGGAACTCCAGTTGAGGCATGGTACCCCAGTTGAGACAACTCCTGTGGTTGATGGTGGTTAATGATGATTAATGATGGTGAATCAATGGTTGCTGATGTTCAATATGGTAAATCAATGGTGAATCAACGGTGAATCCATGGTGAATTGAGCATGTTAATCATGGTTACTACTGGCTAATGATGTTTAAACATTGGTTGATAATGGCTGATGAATGATGGTTAATCATGGCTGATAACAGCTCATAATGGTGAACACTAGGGAACTTTATGGTCAATGGATGGTTCACTGATGGTTGATGAGGACATTCCCCAGTCATTGCCATGGTAAAAACCATTCCCATTATCCGGAATTGCCAGCCATCACTGGCAAACGCAGTTTATCGTTTTTGCTGTTCCTGATTATTCACTATCATTCGAACGGCTATCAGGCCACACACCAGAATCAATAGGACCCATCATTCACCATCAATCACAGTTAATCATTCTTGACATGCTTGTTAACCATCATTTTCGATCAATGAAGTGTCATGAGCTGTTGCCTATGATCCTGGGGTCTTGTTGGTTATTCCTCACGATTAAACATGACTAGCCCTAAGCCACTCTTCAAAAAGTATGAGGCATTGTGTGGCACTGGCTCCTAATAAGAAGTAGCCATGAACTGTGATTGACCACAAGCTGGGACTTACCATAAGTTATCTAGTCATTAGCCACTAGTTCCGTGGGTTTTCATTAAGCACTGCTTTACCATTTCCTTGAAGATTAGCCGTTAGTTGTTGAGCAGTCAATGACCGGTTGTTAAGAACAATTTGCCACTATCAACCAGTTACTAGCCTCTATCAACCAATACTTCAATACTACTGACCAGTTATGCCCACAGCAAGTGATCAGGCTCACTATGAACCAGTTAATTGGCCACTATAACACCAGTGATAACTGTTTTATTATTAAGCATAAATCAGCCACTATCAACCATTATTTGTGAATCAGCAAGCCACTATCAACCATTAACTAGCCACTATCAACCATTATTTGTGAATTAGCCATCATTAACCATTATTAGCCATCATTAAGCGCTGAAGTTGTCTCAACTATCAGCTAACCATTAATTAGCCATCATTTAACCCTTGATTAGCCATCATCTAACCACTATTAACCACTATTGAACACATGAATCAACATTAGCCACTATTAGCTATCAACTAATATCAACCATTACCCACTATTGACCATCAATTCACCACTATTTGCCATCACTATGAATCAACCATTGAGTAATTAGCCATTAGTCAGCCACTATCAACCATTGATTATTAACCATTAACCATTAGTTAGCCACCATTTATCAAACACCGTCAATTGCTATTAACCACTATTAACCCTGAATTAGCCAACCACTACTAACCACTATGAATCAACATCAATCACTATTAATCACAACTAACCACTATTCATCAATTATCAATCATTATCAACCACTATTAACCAACTATTAACCAACTCTCAACCACTATTATTCACTATTAGGCATCTCAACTTGTCCTTCGCAGTTCTCTGCCACCTACCGGAGTTTCCCGCGCTACCCAGGAGCAGCTGATGTTGACCAGCGAGCGAAATCGCATCATGAGGTGCCACGGCGAGCGGCCATGGAAACGCACCATGGGGACACTCCAACTGGGGTGATGGGTGATAGCGGTTGATGAAAATGAGCATTGGATGATCATGAGGATTGACTGATTGGTTGGGTGGTTGGTTGGTTGGGTGGTTGGTTGAGTGGTTGATTGATTGATTTGATTGATTGATTGATTGATTGATTGATTGATTGATTGATTGATTCATTCATTCATTCATTCATTCATTTATTCATTGATGGATTGACTGATTGGTTGGTGGGTTGATTGATTGCTTGCTGAAGATTGAAGATTGATAATGCTGGATAGTGCTGATTGACGGACGATGGGAGTGAATTAATGATGATCGCTGTGCAGTGCATTAGCTAAGGGACAAGATACACAAAACAACGATCAACCACAACGAGAAGATAGAGTCAATGACAATGTAAATGCTTAACAATTGTTTTTGTTCATGCTAGTACTGTTCATGGTTAAAATGTTGATGGTTTTAGATAACCGTTCTTGTTTTTGGGTTCAACAAGTTTTCATGTTTGTGAGGGGGTCATGCAGCTCATCACCTTTATGAGCAAAAAAAAGTAACTCTTAAAACGATGATGAACGTTTTGAATGACCACAGTTGCTGTTCATAGTTACTGTTCGTAGGAGATGACCCACCACAATAGTCAACAAGGGAGTTGACAATGGCAACATGGTTGAAAAATCAAAAATCGCCATGATCAAGAAAGACGTCTACAATTATCAATGGTTGTCAACCACGAAAGTTAACAGTGGGTTTGACAATCATTACTTATCTATTTGTGATGTTATTCTTTAATTATTACGTGTTTCACTTTTTATTAGCAATGGAGTCGACAACCAACAGTGGAGTCGGCAATCAACAATGGAGTTGACAGGCAGCAATGCTTGACAAAGAGCAAATCATACCCTACTGAAATCGCGAGGTTGGATGAACAGCTTCCTAGTTGGGATAGCCTTTTGGTATTTTTCGGTATTGTTTATATCTGGTTGGTGGTTTCAAACATTTTTATTAACAAATAGTTGGTTGACGAACCATCATCAACCATTGGTGTTGATCATCAAACAGAAACCACGTGGTTGGTATTAGCTAATTAAGGTCAGTTGATCAAGGTAAATCATCAAACCTTAGAAACCATTGCCAAACATGTTTGTTTATGAGCATCAAACCTTAGAACCCATTATCAACCATGTTTGTTTGTCATCATTAAACCTTTGAAACCATTATCAACCAGCACTACCAATTATAAGCTGGAGTAGGAATCCTTCAATCACCAGAAATCACCATCAACGCCATTATCAACTTCACAATGTCTCTTCGCTTCACCACACTCTAGAAATTATCATCGGCCATGTTTGTTCATCATCTTCAAGCCATCATTATCATCATCATCATCATCATCATCATCAACCTTCATCATCATCAGCATCATCATCATCATCATCATCATCGTCGTCATCATCAACCTTCATCATCATCATCATCATCATCATCGTCATCATCATCATCAACATCGTCATCATCATCATCATCGTCATCATCATCATCATCGTCATCATCATCATTCATCATCATCATCATCATCATCATCATCATCATCATCATCATCATCATCATCATCATCATCATCATTGAGCCATCATCATCATCAATATTCATCAACTATCATCATCATGATCATCATCATGATCATCATCATCATCATCATCATCATTATCATCATCATCATCAACCTTCATCATCATCATCATCATCATCATTATCATCATCATCATCATCATCATCGTCATCATCATCTTCAAGCCATCATCATCATCATCATCATCATCATCATCAACCTTCATCGTCATCATCATCATCATCGTCATCATCATCATCAGCAGCATCATCAACCTTCATCATCATCATCATCATCATCATCATCATCATGATCATGATCATGATGATGATGATGATGATGATGATGGCTTGAAGATGATGATGACGATGATGATAATGGCTCAAAGATGATGATGATGATTGATGATGATGATGAGGATGACGATGATGATGATGATGATGATCATGATCATGATCATCATCATCATCATCATCATCGTCATCCTCATCATCATCATCAATCATCATCATCATCTTTGAGCCATTATCATCATCATCATCATCATCATCATCATCATCATCATCATGATCATGATCATGATGATGATGATGATGATGACGATGATGATGATGACGATGATGATAATGGCTCAAAGATGATGATGATGATTGATGATGATGATGAGGATGACGATGATGATGATGATGATGATCATGATCATGATCATCATCATCATCATCATCATCATCATCAACCTGCATCATCATTCTCATCATCAATCTTCATCAACCTTCATCATCATCAACCTGCATCAACCTTCTTTGTTAACGGTTGCTTCCTCCATACTCAGGCTTGAAGTGCTGTGACTTGGACTGGGCAGCGCCAGGATGGGGGCTGGTGGTTGATGATGTTTCATGACGGTTAATCACCAGCCTTAATTTGGATGGTTGATTAGTGATGGTTGACTAGTGATACATCAAAATGATGATGTTAATCACCAGCCTTGTTTCATAATGGTTGTTCAACCATCAACATGATTTGGCCAGGACGGTGGTTAGTGGTCGGCTAGCATAATGGTGGTGGCTAATGAATGCTGAGAAGGGTGTAAGTGGACCACTGTGAAAGTTAGAGGACCTGTTGGACAGGCAAGGTGTGGGTCAAAACCCTGTACCCCTGGTTCCCCTATCATTAACCAATAGTTTCCCTATAGTTTTGTTGGTCATTATGCCCCATTATTGGTTGGTGAATTTTGACCCATAGCCATATAGTTGGTATATATCCCGTGCAATTGTTAGTTATCATCACCAACAATTACTATTGCATTAACCATTAATCAGCTATTAACAATTATCAGCTATTGGTTACTAATTGCTGGTTAATGGTGAATAACCACTGTATTAACCAGCTTTTGTTGTTTGTTAAGAGCTTCACCCATAGCTATCACTGGTTTTGGGATTCAGCTAAGGATGGGCATGGGCACGAGCAGTTTGGCTGTCAGCACGGTGATCGCTGGATTCTTCGGCCGCTTGGCGATGAGATTTGGTGATGCTGGGAGTGTTTGTGAACAATTTTATGTCATGTTTTTTTCAGCAATAGTGGGAATAACAAAAGTAATGGCTGATTAGTGATGGTTGATTTTTGAACCGTTTATATGATGGTTGGAATACATACAATGTTCAAAGTTCGCTGGTTGACACAACAGACGATTCATTCAGAATCACCCACTATCTGAGAATCCACGGGTTGATATGGTGGTGATAGTGCCAGCAGGGTATTGCCTTGTCAAGGATATCTGATTTATACAGCCACAGAGCAGTCGTGCTGTTACCAGCATCTCCAGCAGGGAGACCATTCATACGGGCGTCACATGGCGTAACCTCTGAATTCGACGCAAGGGATCACTCCCAAATTGTTTTTTTAGATCTTCATGCTGCAAAATTTCGAGGGTGCATCATTTGAGTACGCGTCCATTTGATGACTTTTGGACCCATAGCCGTGTATATGGGTTGGTTCGCCCGATCAACCAGGGCAGGGGAGACATCGTAGGGTTTCGCAATCATAATCATGATGAGCGATTGTGGTTTCGCCATCAAGCGGCCAAATCAATAAGGACATTGTCAGAGGTCCATGACGGGTGTCAAGACCTTTGAGGGACCTTTGAAGAAGCCTTTCTGACTTTAAGGAGAGATTGGCTTGAAATCTTCTTTGGAACACAAATCCATTTGGGTTCAGAAATTTCTGCACTTTTGAGCAGTTGCTTGGCAAGTGTGTGCTTTGTTTGCACAAGGGGAGCTTTTGCTTTCCCCAGCCCCTGTCATTGTTGCATGCAGGTGTATACAGCTCTGCTTTTCCAAGGAAACTTCTGTTTGGCGCTTTCTCTGCCCGATCTTTCTTGAAATTTCACCCGCGCTAAACCCTGCGGATCTATTCCGCCGTCATATTCGCCATGGCTTCGCTAGTGCGGATTTTGTCATGTCCCTAAACAAAACATCACAAAGCATGAACGGTGGAATGGTGTTGTGATTGCTGGGTCATTGGTTCTTTGACGCTTTGCTATTGCAATTCGCGACGATGATTCAAATTCGCAATGCGCGGAGGGTTGGTTATCTGGCTGGTGGTTGGATTGACATTTCTTATTTTCCCTGGTAGTAACAAATGGTCGGTTGATTGACAAGCTTATTTTTCACAGGGGTAAAACCCACCAACCAGTTCTTGCCAGGCCAGTTTTGCTGATTGAGCGCAAGGGTAGTTGGTCCGTGTTACTAAGCATGCTCCCACGAATTAGTTGCTGGGGGAGACAAACTGCAATCGGAGGGGCTCGAACTATGGACCCCAAGAAACCAGCGGGAATGATGTGATCCCTGTTTGATCAAACAGATTTTTTGAAATCAGTTGTCCCTACAACTGGTAGATTGTGAGTCTGCCGGTTGGTTGACTTCTACAATTTGCAGTAGTTATCGATGAACCATGATTGATACTGTATCACGATTCATAATCGCCCCTCGATTGATGCATAATCACCTATCGTCAAAATTTGTCAAAGATATTTAGATCAGAACTGGATCAACTCGAGCATCAACCAACCGCTAGCATTTCACTTACCCACCACTGTGCTGTGTGTTTCCCAGCAAAACTGGGTGGTCTTGGATTGATGGGAATCTACTCCACCGGATCTATAAAAATCCCCTGTTGTAGATCCATTGAGCAATTGGAAAGCGCGTTGGATGATCGATTCACAGATGGATCCACCATGATCCGCCGTCAAAATGGATCTATGGATCTGCCATGTTCATCGAAGATGGACCATAGACAGTTCCAACCATTCATCGAACATGGATCTATTCCATCAACAATGGATATCGTAAGGATTTCCCCCATCAATAATGGATCTTACAGGGATCTACGTCATTTTCTGGAGCAAAACTGGGATCGGGATCTACCATAATCTACCAGATTTTTTCTCGTACAAAAGCTTAGATCTACCAAGGATCTACCATGATTCCAATGACTCACCAATGATCTAGCAATGATCTACTAATAGCTTATAGGGATCTTATCGGATCTTCCATGATCTACCATGATCCACCAATGCAAACCACACTACCCCCAGTTCTCATCCACTTTTGACCATTCAAAAGCAATAAACCAACTGTAGCTTGGGGCATTTTGAGTAATAAACCACCCATAACTTGGGGGTTCCCAGGCGGCTTTCCAATTCCTTAGTCGCATCCCCAGAGCTACCACCTGGCGTCATTCGCGAAGCCGAGGGATGAACCTTTCCAGCAGCTTGGAGGCAGCACCCTGGGCTTCGGCTGTCAAGTGACCCTTGGTAAGCTGGTTAATAGCTGGTTAATGGTTGTCAATAGGAGTTGATTAATAAGCCAATAATGGGCTAATGGATTTTTAATAAGCAACAATCATGGATTATCATGGTTGTTAATAGGGGTTGGTTAATAGTGATTAATAAGCAGCTGGTTAATGATCAATAGCTGGTTATAGCTGGTTAATAGTGATTAACAGTTGGTAATGGTTAATAGCTGGTTAATGATCAATATTAGGGGTTGGTTAATAGTGATTAGTAAGCAACAATCATGGATTATCATGGTTGGTAATGGTGGATGGCTGGTGAATGGTTAATAGTAGGGGATGATAACGAAGAGTTGTTATAGGGAATATACGAACTATACGTGGCTATGGGTCAAGCAATTAACCAACCAATAATGGGGATAGTAACCAACAATAGTAGGGAAAACCATGGTTGATAGTAGGGGAACCCGGGGTACGGGGTTTTGACCCACAGCCATGTTTGGGGAAATGTTTTGGTTTGGTGTTTGGTTTGATGTTGGTTTTGTGATTAACATCGAAAAACACATTTCGTCAATCAGCAATGATAGTAGCTAGCTGGTTTGTGGACATTCTTGCTGATGATCCACCACTACCGAACTGAATAATTAAAGCCATACCCACAAATATATGAACCATCCTGAATGGCTGATCCATCAAGTATATTATATTACTTATATTACTTGCTGAATGTGTTTTTGTTTACTTCCCCCGGTTGGGTTTGCGGATTCAATCTGAAAAAGAGGTGAGCGGTATTAAAACCCATGCTTTTAGGGTTCGGCATGGCATATCGAGTATGCGATAATCAGCTGGACAGTGATCATGGAACATCCACGGATGAATTGACTATGCATGTGAAAAATAACCACTATATAACCTGATAAACAATTATATTAGCTGGTTATACAATTGGTTTATCAACCACTATAGTGACTTTATAATGGCCAAAAAAATATAAACATTTGCAAGGATGCACATACATACATATGTACGTACATACATGTGTATGCAAATACCTTTTTCGATTTTGTACATAAAGCTGTATATTTTATATTTGCATACACTTGGAAAGGGCATTGTTGACATGACTCCGGTTTTTTGGGCTGACGGCCCAAACACCACCAGACGGAGGAGCTGATGCATCAACTGCAACCTGGAAGCATCCGTCAAGTAAGTTGGGGATATTGACGTAAATGAGAGGACTTGTGTGTTGAAATACTGCTGCAGTCGTTGATGAGTGGATACGTGCCATTCCACAGGGATTAGTATAGGACTACGTCCCTTCAAGTCATATCATGGTCGTAGCATTCGAGAATCATAGCAAAAGAGGAGGAGTATGACAACCATCATGGTTGATCAGCTGATTGACATGGTTATTAGTTAGCCAACAATGGTTGATTGATATAATGATCATGATCATCAATCAACCATTGTTACTTAACTAATCAACCATAATGATACGCTTCAACGGAGAACGGCACTCGGCTGTGGCTGCGAGGTGACACTCTGAGCCATTTGAGCTTCGCTCAGCATCTGATTATATGCGGCTATGGGTCAAGCAGTTAACCAACCAATTTCATGGGGCATAATGACCAACAAAACTATAGGGAAACTGATGGTTAATGATATGGGAACCAGGGGGACTAAGGGTGAACGAACCCACGGCCATATGTACTGGTAGCTGGACTTGTTCAAAAGTATGACACATACTGATTTGATTCGATGAAACTAATTAGGTGGGTTTGCCATAGTGTGCCATAATATCGCAGATAGGTGACATGTGTCTATATTTTGATGCGCATATTTGATTAATTAGCTAGGTATATATATATATAAGCGTTGCCATAGATATTTAGTAATACTATATATTTGAAAAATATTACCAAGAACTCTTTGCTATATACATATGAATATAAACATATATCATTGCTATATATGTACCAAAAATATGTGTCATTGCTAAATATATTTTGCCCAAATATCTTTGCACCTTATATATATATATATATCATAATGTACCTTATTAATGAATTTCTATATACATATATATATATATTTTTTTTAAATAATATATACGCATATTTATATAAAAATATCATATACCTTATTAACATAATACATTTACCAACATATCGTTGCACCTCATGTGCAATTCCTTCGTTGGTCAAGGGCGGCGTGCTGCTCTGGCAGGAAGTGCCAGGGCTCTTCTGGTGGGTGATGACCGGTTCCACCGTTTTCAGCGCTCTGGCGGTGGAGGATGGGAGGATCGTTTAACGAAAGGAGCTGGGATGTAGGGTATCTATGGTTATCATATGGGTGTTTCTCAAGCCATAGGGGTACCCCTAAATCATCCAGTACTAATCATTTATGGCAATTAACCAACCAGTTTGGGGGTCCCCTATTTTGAGAAACACCCATATAAATATCTATGGATAACATATATATATATATCTATTGATGTCTATGTGTATCCACAGATATTTCTATGTGTATCTATGGTTATCAAATCAATATCTATGGATAATAGGAGGTGGGATGTCTGATGATAATAAAATGATAAACATAGATAATGGTAACCCAGGATGAAGCTAAACCCCTGGTTGATGATCATAGGGGGTATCCCCTAAAAACCTTGGTTTTCCATTACAATGGGAACCCCCCCTAGTTAATCAACCAGGGGTTTATGAATCCTGGGTTACCATTATCTATGTTTATCATATAAACATCTATAGAAAATATATCTATGTATATACATCACTGGATAATATGTTTATCTATGTCTATTGATGTCTATGTCTATCCGTGGATATTTCAATGTGTATACATCAAATTGGATGATATTGATTAATGGAGAAACATAGACAAAATAGACACGCATAGATATATTGTCCATTGATGTAATCTATGTATACCTTTGCTTTTTCATTGAAATCATTGAATTCATTGCCGCAGGCCTAACATGTCCAACCACATAACGGTTGGCAGCATGGTAGCTTGCGTTGGAATGAACTGGATGAAACCCCATGGTTAGCCCAATTAACTAATCAGCATAATCAACATAACTGGCACCAGCTCATTGATTTTCGAGTTGTACCGTCAATTAGCCATTGACAATGTCAGGGTCCTGAGCATGGTTGTGATCGCGCGAGCCCATCAATCATCAGCTCCTGTCAATTTTGGAAAGCTGGACGTCTTGAACAAAGGGGGAAGCACCAAACTTCTGATCGGAGACCTTGGCCATAGTTCTGATTGATGAAAAAGGTCTTGAACATCATTGGTGTAGCCTTGCCATGGCACCAATGACAACGGGGGAGGCACTTCCCTTGGACTCCAGCAACTTCGGGGGGTGTTCAGCGGCGCCGAGGCCTTGCCTTCTTCCGCGTGCTGCTGGGAGGCTGGGCTTCGTTCCACGGGGCGCCATGGAGACAATGAGGATGGCCACGTTGTGCCTGAAAATGGTGGCTGGTTACCATCATTGATGGTTGATGCTTCATGAATGTTTAGATGATGACAGATGATGGTTCATGCTGATGAATTAATGTTTAGATGATAGCTAGATGATGGTTCATGTTTGAATGATGGTCACTGGAGGTTTGCCGTCAAATCCAGTGAAGCCGGGTGCTGCATGGCACCCTTCCCACCACGAGCTTTGCGCACGCCTCGAGGCGTGCGTCGCTATCATCATTTGCAGAGGAAACATCTTTCGGAGGCGTGGTGCGAGTGCAGAAACGATGCAGCTGACACTGAATGAACCATTAATCAACCAGTGAATTAACCATTGACTATTGAATCAACCATTGATTACCCGTTGAATATGTTATAATTTGACCATTAGTCAATCAACCAATATACATATGTTAAATAAATGAATATATGTATTATGTATATATATATATATGTGTATATATATATATATGAATTTATAGTCAATGTATATCATTTATTTGATATTTACACATAGTATTTCACAAGGATGAGTTCAGAAAGATCATGTGACATCAGTTCCTGGATGCGAAAAGCCTTGAGCATTTCCAAGGTTGATGACAACCCTCCTTGCAAAATCAAGATTTTGGGGTGGGGCTTACTCTAGGTTCGAACTTCTAAATTTGCACAGTCAGAGCGGGGGAGATGTGAACGGCTGCCGCTACCCAATTATTCCCGTGTTCGTTGCTTTCATGTCATAAAGCGGGATGGCTCCAACACGCAGAACCTGGTTTTCTGCTGTAGAATTTCCAGATAAACAAAAATTTTGTTTTCACCTGTATAAAAGCATCTGGACCTGTTGCCCACTGGGTGAGGCATTGTGCTTCTGCATCCATCGCTGATGCGACGCTGATTTGAGGGTTCAATTCCCTCCGGGTCCGCTTTCTATTCTTATCTCTTAGTCCATTACCGTTGTTTGAACCATGAAATTAGCCATTGGCTATTGAAGTTCATCATTGAGACTGTCCCAAGTACGGTGGTTGAAAGCCGATAACAAGCCTACAACGGATCACTGGATGCTCGCTGTGCTCGCTCCGCAACACAAAGCTTGTTCGCCGTGCATCTAAGGGTGATCAACCAACCACCATCACTCATCATGGTTAGCCTTAGCAATAGTAACAAAGCATATTTTCAAAAATGCCAGAACATGGTAGGCGCTATAAGATACGCCATTGCTAAGCATCGTTAACCAGTAGGGACACAGCCACTGTGAACTGTTAAATGTTAACCATGCGTAAAGATCAACATCAGATAACTTAGCCATCAGCCAACCACGGTGCACCCTTCCTCAGCTGTCAGAACCATCATTAACCACTATTAGCCATCATGAACCGCGGTGTTTCACCATTCTTTACCACCACAAACAATCATTAACCAGCAAACTGATTTGATCAAACAGTCCAAAAACAATCAACTAACCATGATGATCCACCAAAAAACCATGATGATGCACCCAAAAAACCATCAACTCACCATGATGATCCACCACCCCTCACAAAAAAAACATAGTAACCCACCACTATAAACCATAGCTACCCAGTGCCGTCATGCGAACTCGCACGTGTCGTGTCGTGTCGTGTCATCGTGTTGTTAGGTGCGTTCCTTGAGATGTGCCCTGGAGAGCTTGGAGTCGGCCCGGGGCCGAGCGGAGGAAAACCATCCAAGCGCCCAAGTGATTGACTGCTCTAAGTTGGTAGCCCTTTTAAGTTGGTTTATAGTGGCTATAAACAAATTTTTATCAATTATTATATTGATAGTTGGATCAATTTAAATCAACTGTTTAATAATCCCAACATCAATTTGGTTTATAGTGGCTAATGATGGCTAATCAGTGGCCAATAATGATAACAATTGGTTTATATCCAGCGAATTAGTTATAGACAACCGTGATAGCCAATCAGTTGGGATTATTAATAATCTGGTTGGTGGTTTGATTGACATTTTTTATTTTCCCTAGTGGTTATTAACAATTGGTTAGTTGACTAATATTTTTCATAGGGGTTGAAACCACCAACCAGTAATTGATTTGAATTGATCCGACTATAAACCCATTTAAATTTTGTTTATATCCAGCACATTTATTGGGATAAATTGATTTGGTTTAATTATAGTCATAGTGGCTGATAATTTATCAGCCAATCAGTTGGGATCAATAAACCAAGTAATATCCAATTAGTGCCTGATGATAGGGAATAATAACAAACAATAATTGTTAAACAACTACTCCATGGTGGTTTCTCAAAATAACGGTCAAACCATGTTAAACAGCTACTACATGATGGTTTCTCAAGTCATAGGGGTGCCCAAAAATGGTTGGTTTATTACTATGAATGCTGAAATAAACTGGATGATTTGGGGGTCCCGTATTTTGAGAAATCCCCAAATTGATTGACTCAGGCTGTGTGGCTGTTCACCATGGTAGTGAATGGTTGTCCATGGATTTTTGCGTCCGAAAAAGTTTCCCATTCAGTTTTGCTCTGGTAAATTCACGCTTCAGTACTGGTTAACCAATGGTTCATATAACGGGTTAACCAAGACTGGCCTTGAGTCAGCCATGATAGTGTCGCATTGCTCAAAATTACCATGATTTCCCGCCATCAATCTTGGTGTTTCACCATCAGTTCCTAGTATCATCGCTACCATCATTTTTCACCACTATCAACTCAGGCGCCACAAATGATCATACCAATGGTCAGGAAGAACCAATGATACATGAATACCAATGATAGCAATCACTTAATTAAGCTACCATATACAACACATGAATCACCACTGGTGTTATGACATGAATCATTGGTTATGATGAACATTATTCACCATAGATGATAATAACCAACCACGGTTATTATGATGAATATTCATAACAACAACGATTCATTGTGGATATAACCATTAGATGAATATTATGAATAGCCAAATAGTAACCACGCTTCAGCCATGAATCCATCGGTGAGGTATCCACCAACCACACCACGGCACCACCAGGGCTGCACCGTCACCTCCCAAGGCCTACTACGAGGTGCGACAACGCAGCGTGCGCGACTTGGCGGAGGTACCGTCACGGAGGGTCACGGGTCACGTCGCATGGTGATGCGTGGGGAGTCCGTGGTCATCAGCGGTTTGGTTGGTTGGTTGGTTGGTTGGTTGGTCGATGGTTGGTGGGTCAAGTGGTTAGATTAGTTCTGGTTGATGATTGATTGGTTTTTTGATGGTTAATTGATCTAGATTAGTTAAGTGGTTAGAATCTTTATGGTTGAATTGATATAGATTGGTTACTTGATGGTTGGTGATTGGTTGGTCATTGGCTAATTCACGGATGTTTCATGGTTGATTATTGGTTCATGAATTGCTTTAGTTGAATGAGAACTGATGGTTAAGCGGGCATTGATGATTGATGACCTATTTATGCTTAATGATAGACATTTAAAAGTAATGCTTGATGCGTTGTCAATGACTGGTTCGACACATGGCCAACAGTGAACTATGGTTAATCAACCATAGACCCAATGAAGTCATGGACCCTACAAACTTGGCCGGGACTTGATTATTGAGTGATTGTTGGGGTGGCTATTTTCTACTAACCAACGTTGCAATTACTTTCAATAATTGATTAGTAATTAATTGATTAGTAATTCATTAGTGGTTACTTTCACTAAACCAATTGCCATTGATTTGTTTTCTAACTAACTAATGCCCGGAACTTGCGCTTCAGCATATCCATCACCATGAGCTCAGCTCAGGACACCAGGACCATCAACTAACCATCAACTAACCATCAACTATCAACCATCAGCCTGGCTAAGCCTGGATGAATCAACAATCAACGGTCAGTTAGCCAGCTATTCGCTGGTAGTGACTAGTTCTCACTGGTTGAATAGTTAATAGCAGCTAATATAGCTATTCACTAGCTAAATAGTCTAGCTATTAAGTAGTGAATAGTGATGGTTTTCACTAACTATGTTGGCTATTCGCTAGTTTTCACCTATGAATTAGTTAATCATTCACCAAGCCTCATCCATAATCGCTATCATCAATCATCACATTCAGCCATTCATTGAACGTCAACCCTTATTATTAGCCATGACCATAGCGACTATCAACCATCAATCATCAGTTGACCATTATCAATAATGATTTATCCTATTAGATATCAAATAACCAACATCAAACATCATTGACCATTTTATTAACCACCACAATCATCACCATCACCGTCACCTACCATCATAATCATACCCACCGTTCGTTAATCACCATCAATCATCATTGACCATAAGTTGAACGTTAGTTAACTATCACAAATATAATCGCCATTAGTTAATCATTTTGAACCTTCGGTATTCACAATTGAACCATTAGTTGACAATCGTTAAGGTAACCATCACCCACCACCATTCACCAGTGATTTAGCCTGCATAAACCACAACAATTTAGCATGATTTAACCACTATAAACCTAGTTTCACTATGATTTAATCACTATTAATCACCACAAGCCACTGTTAACTACTATCAATCACTGTGAGCCACTATCAATCACTATTAACCACTACCAACCACTATCAGCCACTATTAATCGCTACGAACCACTATTAACCAACTATTAATCACTACAAACCACTATTGAATTAATCACTATCAACCGCTGTGTTGTTCACCACTGACCACTATTAAAACCATTGTTTTTGCCATTTATGAACCACCACAATAATCACTATTAATCACTATTACTCACTATGAACCACTATTAATCATAATCAATCATTCTCAACCATTATCAACCACCATCAACCACTATCAACCACTGTCAACCACTATCAACCATTATCAAACACTATTAATCATTATGAACCACCATTATATGCCATTTCAATTTGAGCAGCTAAAAACCACCACTATGAAGCACTATTAATTGAGGGCTACCACTATTGACGTGGAATCTGAAGTGAAGCACTATTACCACCCTCACCATTAATCAATCACAATTATTAACCACTCTTAACCACCATTAATCAATCACTATCACTCATTAGTGATCATTATGAACCATCATTATTAATTAATCATTAACCATTATCAATCACCATCATCCATTATTAACCACTATTAACCATTATTAACCATTATTATTAGTAATGATGAGCCATCAGTGACAATGGTAATAATCATTATCATTAATAGTGGTATAAGCCATCATTATTATCATTATTATTAATATTAACCACCCTCAACTATTCACTTCACATCCCTCGGTGAACCGCGTGAGGAGGACGACCAAACGCGCGGCGTTTCGCGCTTGGAGCTGCGCGAGGCTTTGCAGCAGGCGGGCTGCATGCTGAGCGACGAGGAGCAGGCGCCGGTGCGCGCCGCAGGGCGCGGTGGAAGATGGGGGGGCGCCCCGCAAGGGATGGGAATTTGATGGTTGGAAAACCTGGGGGGAATTTGATGATTTTTATAGGGGATTCAATGGGAATTCGATGATTTTTATAGGTGATTAATTAAGAGTGATTGATTAATAGTGCTTGATGGTGATGGTTATTTTGGTGTTATTTGATGGCTGATGGTTGGAAAACTTGGGGGAATTTGATGGTTTTGAAAGGGGATGGACTTGTTGTTTATGGTTGCTGATGGTTTTTGTAGAGTTTTTTTTTCAGGGGAATTCTAAGGTTTGATATGGGTTTGATAAGATAATTCGATGGTTTTTGTAGAAGGTTAACTTGTGGGTTATAGGGGATGATAACCAACAATAACGCCAATATGGTGGTTTCTAAGAACGGATTTTCAATGGTGATTAAATGGGGATATTCACCAAAAACTAACGGTGAAAATACTATATGATGGTTTCTCCGAATAGGGAACCACAAGGATGCTTGATTTATTTCTACAAATGGTCAATCAATCGGATGATGTGGGGTTACCCCTCTTTTGAGAACCCCCCCGAGGAGTTGCTGATGGGTAAACTGGTGGTTTAATGGTGGTTAAAATAAAGGTAGATGATGATGGTTCATCATGATTAAACTGGTGGCTAAGGATGGTTGCTAGTGGTTTGGTTGTGCTTGACGATGTTCGATGATGCTGGATTATGGTTAATGGTTCATTGATGGTAAATTGCCAGTATTGATAGTCGTTCATGACGAATAATGATGGCTTATTGATGGTGATCAATTGTGATTCATTCTTTACTGAGGTGAACAACGACTAATTCATGGTTTAACATGGTGATTCATGTTGGTATATAGACCCTTCATGCTGGTGAACAGTGGTTAGTTCATGGGGACATTATTTGGTTGTTTCTCAAAAGATGCGGGTCCACAAATCATCCCTCTTCAATCATTTACATTAAACCAACCATTTTCGGGGGCACCATTTAGTGAT
>VSDK01004412.1:128193-168880 GCA_009767595.1 Symbiodinium kawagutii | reverse complement strand
GCTGAACCGATGATTCGACAATGATTGAACAACTGTTGATGGTTTCAATTCATTAGGGTACTGGTATACTGGTATGGGTTCCCAATTTCACCATCAATCGACAATGGTAAAACAAATATCCATTCACCTGTTCCAATATATGATATATGTATGAGATGTTAGTGATAGTTGATTGCTATATGAATCATGGTTCACTTATGGTTGACGATGATAACAACATATAAATGGTCAATGATAATCAACAAGCCTAATGGATAAGTTGTGGTTCACTTATGATTCTGGTTCACTTACGGTTCACTTAATTATGGTTAATGCTTATAGTTAATGCTCATGGTCCAAGACTTATCCCAACAGGCCTAACATATCGGTTGCTAGTGATGCGTGCCTCACTTATGAAGGCGTCAACTCCTGTGGTGCAACCCCGCGCTTGCCGGCACGACACCATGTGACGTTGTGGTGGCGATCGCGCCATGCCCTTCTGGATCTCACCTACTGATTGGTAGGTGGCAGGGGTGAGCCATGAGCCATGAGCCATGAGCCATGGTGGTTAATACTGGTGGTTTCCAATGGTTATTCCCAGTGAAAGAGTTGATAATAGTCGTTAATGATGGTTAAGATGGCTATGGATTCAAAGATGCTGAATGACGGTCAATGATGGGCTATGGATTCAATGATGGTGAACGCTAATGGTCGGTGAATCGTCAATGATGAGGCTGGTTTGCCTTGATGCGATTATTGAGACATGCAGGGTTCATGATGATTACTCAGGATGGTTGATGACCATAGATAGTGTAATGGTGGTTTGTCAGCCAACTTGCAATGATTGCCCCTGCTTGGTCTAATATGGCGATAGACTTTCCAGGAGCTGATTTGATAAGTTTTTGCCAGTAGAATATATTTGTAGCTTCCATTGATTTGTTCACCGGGAAATGAGCTTCCCCCTACACCCCAAACATTTTTGTCTTGGAAACAGGAACCTTTGCTTCCGGGTACCCCAATTTTGAATGATTTTGAGAAGCGCCCAGAGAATCTCGCGAGAAACCGTCAACACGTGGGGTCTGAAAATACATTGAATAGCTTGGAGCCGCGACAACTCTACGGATAGCGAACATGAAAGAAGACGACTCCACAAAGATCGGCGGTTCCATGAACAGATCAGCAGTTCCAGAAATTGCAGACATAAAATCTCTACACAGCATTAACTATAAGCATTGTTATATGAAGAATCAAGTATAAGAACAATAATCAGTCTTTATATACTGTACCCATAACTTATGGTTCACTGGGATTAGTTCAGGCATTGTGATATAAAGAGTGATCACAATGGCAGATGCAGCGTGATAACCCCCCAACTTTGCCCCTGCAAAACCTGACGGTTGATTGAGGCCGATCCGACATGAGGAGCCAACGAGCGCTCTGACTAGCAGAGTATAGTTGCATTGAAGTCATGGTAGTCACAACCATGGTACCATTGGTCGTGGGGGAATCATAACCATTGACGTGTGGTGGATCAACTGCATTGAAGTTGACAATGGTTATGATACCCCTATAAGAGCTCAACTATGTCATCTTGTTAAAGTCAAGCACTACTGTAAGTTATCTAACTAACTAGTCAATAACTTAACGAACCTTCTCTGACTAGATAAAGGGATGACTCCCCAGCCGGGCCAGTCATCTAGCCGTGGTCCAGTTCGATAGATTGGCAGGTCATGAACCGACTGCACGTCATCATTTTTATCGATTCCAATGGCTGTGGGTCAAGCAGTTAACCAACCAATAGTGGGATTTAATAAACAACAATTAATAGGGAACAAAATTGTGTTTTAATCAATTCAAATGATGATTGCTACAGCAATAGAAAAGCCTGGTGGACATGAGTATTCCCCCTATATGGCCCTATATTCCCATGGCCATCGATTCAATTGATGGTTGAAAATAGCCTGGTGGAAATTAGCCAACAATTTCAAAAAATTGGTATCATACCATTAACAACCTACCATTAGCAACTACCATTAACATTCAAAATGGTAACAGCCAACATTTCCCTCCAACCTACCATCAGCAATCGAACATTGTATGATGACTTGGTGAAAATCTCCAACAATGGTGGTGTGCGCAAAGATACGACAAGCCATCTCTTGTTTGAAAAGACTGCAGTCTACTCTGGTGCCTTGAGGATAGTATGGGCATACCAGCCATGAACCATTTAAACCATGCTTAGTCAACTGTTAATGTAGAGTAAGATTCTTGACCTAGCTGTTTATCAGCTTGGTTTGTCAAGGAAGATTGACATGTCAATAACTCAAAGGTAGTTTATGGTCATGTATGGCTGTTTTGGTAGTTTCTAGATATTGCTACCTGTTCATCGGGTCGTCAGGTCGTGTACATGTATGTATATATGAATATGTATTTGTATTTATAGAAATTAAATATACATATTTATATTTAGATAGAGATATGGATGGAAAAAAGTGCACGAAATCCGTAGAACGATGAACTACACAACCGTTCTGGGTAGTGAAGTGATCAACAGACATGAAAAACAGAGGCGCAATCCGCGAAGTGAGTGAGACCCCGGGAACGTGCACGAGCAATGAACTAAGCTGGCTACACGAAGCGGTACGGATACACGAAGCGGTAGTCTACCATCCCGGAGAAACATAGTTGTGGTGATCCATTGATACATGGTGGAGTCTCTCGATGTTAGATTGCCGGGGGATCTATAATAAACCCTGGCTATGTCACAATTAGTTTCTGGTAATGCTGGTTCTAGTCCATTTATAGCTGATTTCAATCGGGGCTTGACCTCAAAACCTGCGTTTTGGGTGGATAATGTCCATGAACTGGAAATGGCAAACCAGATCTAGCCATTGCCTGGGCCCAATCCTTCAAAATAGACGGTGTTTCTTGTTGCTGGTTCATGCCTCAAGAGGAAAGGCTGAAAAGTTGCTATTATCCCTCAGTGTCAACCATGATGTCGCCACGATCAAATGCTAATGATAGTATCCAATCATTGTTTCATCATTGCCTCAGTATTCAGTATCAACTAGCATCAATTATTTATTAATGAGTGGAAACTGATGATTTACCTCATTATCAACCAGCATTAATGATTGGATGATCCCAACCTAAACCGCTAAACCATCATTTTCCGACCATTTCTCTTTTCACCGACCCATGAGCCAGCCGTCATCAACCAACCATTATTCACCATCATGTACTGTACCATCATTCACCACCGTCATGAACCTTCAATTAATGAGAACGATTTAAAGATCAATTAATCATCAATAGCCGTCACCAGTCACCAGCCATCACTTTTAATTAACCATCATCAACCCCAATGATGGTTGGTGACTGGTGACCGCGTCAGTTTTTTCCCTGGTGACCGCGTCAGTTTTTCCTGGTGACCAACCCTGATGATGATTGGTTTCCCCAAGCATTTTTTTACATCCCTCCTCTTGGACAGGCTGGTCATTGGGCGCCGAGACTGGTCAACTAGCGAGCCCGGCTCGCCCCATCCCGGGATGTCACCAAGCGAAGTGGCTATGGGTCAATATTAATCAATCAATAATTGGGGATAGTAACCAACAATGATAGGGAAAACAATGGTTAATTAATGATGGGGAACCAGGGGTGCAGGGTTTTGACCCACAGCCAAGTCCTAGTTGCCACAGCATGAGAACATCAAATGACGACATTGGCCGATCCCCAGAAGTGATGATTCCTAGCCATCATAGCTTCCCATAGCTTCCCATAGCTTCCATCATTGCCCTGTGGTCGGCTGGGTTTTCTGCTGGCATCGCTACGAACCACTGGTTGCTGTAGAGTGACTGAGCTGGTACGGAGTCATTGGCCCCAAAACAGGCGATTCTATGGTCATGTAGCGTGAGCAAAGATGCACATGACATGATAACCACCACGTGCACTTGGATCAATCTCAGCACAGTAACACTTGATGAAGCAACGGCAATTCGATGTGCCATTCTACGTGGGGGTGGTATCGCTTTCCGTCTACCGTTTGAGTGAGCACGCCCTGTTGCAATGCCAAGGATGCAGAAATCCTGGGGCTCAGGGGGCAGTTCAGTGCAGCCTGTGAGTAGCTGGGCAGTTGGGAACTGGCGCCGCTCGCTTCAAACGGCGCCTGGGATGGATCCACTCGACGCCATGGCTCCCCATCCGCTCCAGGATGTCCTGTGGGAAGCCATGGACACCAACCAGGACGGGACCTGCGAAGGTTGTTGCGTTGGGGGCTCTTGGCGTCGCACGTTGCGACGGCCAGATCTTGAGGATTGTAAGATTTTGGAACCTTCAAGATGGATGGTTTATTGCTAAAAGGAATTAAGATTTGACGGCGAGGAGGCTTCTTTTTTTGATGAAAGCTTGCTTGAATCGTGACCGCGTCAGTTTTTTCTAGAGCGTTTGGTGGGCAGCGCCGACGGAACTGGGGCCTTTGCTGCAAGTGACCAGTTCAATTGCTTTGAGAAAGGCCAGGTTAACACCCACGTTCCCAGCACCAGTAGTCCGCCACAACTTGGTTGGGATGTCGGTGCCTGACTTGTGGGCTGCTGTTGGGCCAACCGCTTTGCCCCAGGCTTGTGTCGGCTGTCCTGCTGGAATTTCAGCGCCGTGTTTAAACAATTAACCGTACCCATCATCAAACACCACTACAAGCCAATCATAACCTGCGATAGCCATCATGATTGCCATGATTAGTGCGCACCATAACCAATCCTGGATCATTTTGCGTCTGGCCCGCGGCCCTGATGCAATTTCCCTAACCATTCATTGGCATTATGATCATGGCCACAAAGCTGAAACCGTGGCAACCACTTGGGGGTAACCATGGCCAAAAGTGGCAGGCCCAATCTTTCGCATGGCTGGGACTAGCTTGGGTCCAACCACGATGAACAAGGTGGTAGATGCTGATGGATCATCATGTTTGGTCATCATACCCAAAACATTTCCAAATCACCACCAGCACTTGCCAGCCAAACTGTTTGTAGAAGTGATGGTTGATGGCCCTTTACAACTCCCTTAGCTCATACTCAAAGATTTCCGCATGCTGTGGGCCTTTTTGGAGCCGGAAAATCCCAGCCCTCCACGGAACTGCCCAAACAGTAGTGATGGGCACCAACTTGTCATGACCTGGGGGGATCTGGGGACGTCGATCGACGGACCCACGGCTGCCTGGTACATGGCTGTCGGTGATCATGATCAACTAGTAAACGTCTTGAAACGCATCGGGTGAACATCCTCATTATATCCATCTCTGAATGAGTAGCCAGTCATTATAGTGTGTAATCAGTCACTATCGCTCATTCTCGATGGGACTATTCATTCTCTATGGTTACTATTAGTCAATCATTTACTACAGCCTATTCACCACTGATTTGTGGTGAGTTGACCACCATGATTCTTGAACATGACCAGCCAATTCCGCGTCGACCCATTCGCCTCGTAGCTCTCAACACGGTGATGCCAGGGGATCACTGATAATGTGGGATCCATCGACCGGGAAATCACACCTGCCGTGTTGATACCGGTGTTTCTCAACATTGGGAACCCCCAAAATGAATGGTTTATTTTTATTTTTTATTACTATAAATGATTAATGATGGATGATTTGGGGGCCCTTGTTTTAAGAAACCACCATATGGATTTGACCGATTATATAGCTAATGGATTAACAACGTGGATAAACCAGCTGTGGAATGGCAACCAATGGATTAACCACCGCTAAGCAACGCGGTGACACCGTGACACCGATTGGTGGATTGACCGATTGACCAGTGGATGAACCGATTAACAATTTTTGGTGGCGGGAAATCACACCATTCGTAGTGTAATTAATGGACTTAGCAATCAAGATTTTGTGGATTGTTCGGCATTCTAGGATCAAAATAGGTGACTTTGTTGGAGACATTTGGAAAGTTGAGCATACGTTCTTCGCATGTTCAAAGCATGCATTTTGATGGCCCGTTCATGTAATTTGAAATCTTATTGATGACCTAAGTTTTCTGACATAATCACGCATGTTGACATTGTTTCTGAGATGTTATTTGAAGGATACACCGTTGCTAAGGCTAAGATCCTCAACCATCATGATTGAAGATGAACAGTTTTTTCAGAGATAAGGATGTATAGATCCATTTGGAAGTTCTATTATCCATCAAGTAGAGATCATAGATCATAATTGACCATTATTGCCAATGGTTATTAACCACCATAAACCGCCATTAGCCGTGGGAACGCCATTCACAATCACTACTCATCCATTTTGCTGACAATTTCTGTCCAGTTCTGGTGCTCCGGAAGCATTTTCGGCCCGCCTACGAGGAAACTTGACACAAAACCGAAAATTCTCACAAAGGTATAGAAAACTCGTGATTTAAGTCTTTCTCAGTTCGTCGGATGATGCTCGATGTTGATCGCGGTTAGTCATTGGTTCTGAGTGGTGAATGGTAGGCTCAAGTGGTTCAGTTGAACAGGTTCAATTCACCTTGGAATTGTTTTAGTTACCTCGGTGGTAAATTAGCCGGTTAATCGTTACTACTTGTTCATTGGTTTGGTTGAACCGGTCAATTGATGCTTGGTACTCCCAACAGCGACTATAAGGCGTAACCCGAAGTTCCCCCATTTTCTTTTCACTTGCGTTGCTCCAGATATGAACGCGGCTGTTAACTTTTGAGGAGTTTCATGCAATTTTGTAATTTTTTTTCGAATTTAAATGGAATTTCTGCAAAGCTTTGCTTGGAACCCACTTCTACATTGTTTTCAGGGACGAGAGTCTTTTGTTATTGCCCGAAAATTCTGATATATCGGGTTGTTGGACGCCTGTGGCATGAAACGCTTTGAACTACGCGGGGTTGCTTCATCTTGGGTGATCACTTGGGAAATGAAAACAAACTTAGGGACATTGGCACGCTGAAACGTGCATTCTCAGAGTTTGCGTAGTGTCTTGCTGCTGGCTGACACAGACCCATATATTTTTGCATATGTTCATTTTCGGCATAACCTTTTCATTGGGAATGAGGTCGAGATGGAGAAAACCATATCACAGAAACATGTACTGTGCCGTGCGAGAGCCTTTCCAGGCACTGCGAAAGATTGCCAAATTTTGTAACTTTATATTTGCGAAGACGGGCTTCCAGGGCAACAATTTTTGATAACAAACAAAAACAAATGGTTGGCTGACTAGTAGTTTTCACCGGGGATTTAACCACCAATCAGTAAACAGGTTCCGTTGCGTCATTTTGGACTGGGCCTATCAGTCAGTTGGCCATGCAGTCACCACAAGACATTCCTGGAAAATCCCAGAGACCGTCATTCACAAGAAGTGATCGTTGTAAATCAGGAAAATGACCCCTTGACTAGCGAGCTACAAAGCATTCTCCAATTGATACCGGTTTCCGAAATAGAGACACGATCTGATTGGGGGTCTGATTTGCTTCTTGGGTTGGTTGGCTTGGGGGCAGATGCCTTTGTCAAAGCAGGCTAGAAAAAAAGTTCCCAGTTGCTCACTGAGAGGTGCGTTGACCCTCCCTCCGGGGAGCACGGAACAACATCCATCGGCAACACTCATGTTCTTGCGTCAAGTGCCTCAAGCCTGTGATGAAAGATGCATGTCAGGGGGACATGGCAAGCACTTCCCCAAGAGGGTGTGCCTGAAGGCATGCATGCTACATTGTCACAGGTGCCATGACTGGGAGGCTTGGGCAAACAATTCTTGCGATTCTCTCTCCGCTCCCAAAGCCCACAAGCCTTTTGCGGCCCTTTTGCGCGCAACATAGAGGCTAGCCGCCTCTATACCTCCCATCTCAGCGCGCTTGCTTGGCCCTTTGCCAAACGTTTCAGCGCCGCCGTGGGATTTTGGTTGGGAAACCGAATGGTAGGTGGCAGGAGCTTTCCTTGCTCAGGTTTGTTGATCCTGTGCGATTCGCTTTAAGGAAGCGGCTTTCGATCAGTGAAAGTGAGCAGGGAACAAAAATTCAGGGAACCGACGGAAAATGTTTTTTGAATACGCATGTGTTTTGTTGAGCACACTTGAAAAGGTGGCTGCCACTGCAGAGCCTTCAATCACCGTTTACGCCCATGTTGTTGTAGGTGTACCATTACCATCATTAATTCCAGAGACCCTAATCACAAGGTTGCGCCCCCACATTTTTGCTGTTTGAAGTTTAGTGGTGCCCCCCTCCATAGTTATAAAAAAGTGGTTGTTGGTTGTGTTGACAGTTAAGATTAGCCCATCAGTAGCCATGGATTGCCACAAATGTCAGCCAGCACTCCTGTGTTTGGCTTCCACGATCCACCATGAGTAGCCATGATTCACTTTTCTCCATTATTGGTACTGAATTCAGAAAACGATATAAACCAGTAGTACGTCAACTTTTTTGGTCGTTATCAACCATGATGGTTTACTAGTTTTGGGTTGGCTGTATCCTTCCGGTTTTGGGTCGCCGTGCTGCAGTTTGGCGTGCGGGATGTCAAATTAAATCAGCGAACGCACCAGCTGTCCTGTCGCAAAAGTAGTGGCATTAAGGATCCTGAAAGCTGATAAGCTGTATGATCAATTGTCCACTGCTAGCCGTCATCAACCATCATTTACCATTTGACAAACCCATCACAAACCAGTTTAGCCATCATTGACCATCATCAACCACCACTTACCAGAATCAACTTTTGGGTACCAATTTGGCTTATTGATGAGTCAGATGGTTGGTAATGATTTTGAACGTGAAAAAGTAGAGGACTCTCCTGGGGTTGGTATATCTTGGATCATGATTTATTCAGCCGATTTGACCACTATCGAATCATCATCATTGGTAAAACCATTGTCAGACATGAATCGTTAACAATCAATCAATCAATCAGGCCTCACCATTTACTTGATTGCAAATGTAATGATCAAAGATTCCTGACCCTCATCAACCATCGATATTCACCGTGATTGGGTATCATGAGCCATCAACTGACAACCAGTCACCATGATTGATCATGAATGAAGCACCAACCAACCATCATCCAACCATCATTACACAATCATTAACCATCATTATTGAAACATCAAAAACCATCAGTTCAACCATCAGTTCAACCATCATTTACCACCATTCACCACCATTAACCATCACTAACCATCACTAACCATCAGTCAACCTAGCCTCCTTAGCATACCTTAGCCTCCTTAGCCACCACTGGCCACCATATACCACGCTCAACCCGCGTTCACCACGTGCTAACCTCCGGCGTCGCTCCAGGACGGCTTGCTGAGCGCCTCGGAGCTGGGCCTGTCGGAGCCCTCGAAGCCCAAGGAGGCGAAGCGGATCAGCTGAACGTGGGAGCTACGGCAATGGCGAAGGATGCGAATCAGGGGTTAGTGGTGGGTAATGGAAAATGATTGAAAATGATGGGGTAGTGAAGGGGTAGTGATGGGTAACGTTGATTGGTTGATGGTAAGTGGTTGGTGATGGTTGGTGATGGTTAATGATGGAAACATGGGTGATGATGATGATGATGATGATGATGATGATGATGATGATGATGATGATTATTCATGATGGTTGACTGATTCATGGTTAATGGTGATGGTTAGTTACATGTTTTGGTCAATAAATTTAATGATAGTCAGTGATGATGACAAATTGTTAGTGACGGTTTATTCATGGTTAACAATGATGGTTGTCAATGATGGTATGATGATGGTTAATTAATAGTAATTCATGGTTGACTATACTGACAACAATATGGCTGTCAACGATGGTCGATTGATGGTAAATGATGATTGTTGATAATGGAGAATAATGCTTGGCTGAGGGTCAATGATGGTGAATAAACATGTTTGGACGTTTTTAAGGCTTAACCATGCTTAGTGGGGTAGTCAAATAGTAGTTAGATGGGTGTTTCTCAAAATAGAGGTACCCCCCAAATCATTTTTCATCTTCCACCAGGACAATTTTTTTTCTTCTTGGGTGGTGTACAATCCTTTCCCCCTAGACCCCCTACAACAGAGCTGTTTTGGTTGTAACAGACCAGACCGCTCCCGTGAGCTTTAAAAGTCTATCACAGTCTATCCATTAAAAACGCCATCGTATTTCGATCCGCCACGCAGGCCATACGAAATGAACTTAAATGCGATCGGCCGCATTATGATGTATTGGGGGCTGCAAGCCCCTACGGGAAAAAAGCCAGTCTTGTTGATGTATTAGCCATTTTTTATCTTAAACCAACCATATGATCCCGTATAAACCATTCAAAATCCTTTGTAAAGCCATAGAATTCCGTTTTGCAAACCATAGCCATTACAAAAAACGGTTTTATCCATAGCAAAACGGAATAAAACCAGTACAAAAAACCATTACAACAAACTGTTTACACCCGTATAAAACCATTACACAAAACGGGTGTATCCATAGCCATGGTCGTACCTCTCGGCCCTTTCCTTTGCGCCATGACTTGCTGGCCGGGAATCCGCCCAGCGAGATGTACATGGCCACGGACGGTCCGAGGGTTGATGATGGATGATGATGGCTGATTAGTGATGTGATGGCTGGATAAAAGGTGATTAATGATGGTTAATGATGATTAATAGCTGCTTAATGATGTTTAATGGTTAATGATGGTGAATAGCTGCTTAATAATGGTTAATGATGGTGAATAGCTTTTGAATGATGATTGACAGCTGGTTAATGATGATTAGATCACCATTTTTTATGGTGAAGTCGTGATTCGATAGTGGTTAAATGATATCATTGGCGGTGGATGGTTGGTGAAAATGGTCAATCATTAAGTAAGAATAGTATAGAACTGTGTTTGACAATGAGGGTTAAAGGTTTTATTGTTGGTTTTCACATTGGCTAAATACGGTTTAAAGACACTACTAATGCTTCTTCGATTTCCATGGGTCACAATGGCCAATAAGGTTATTAATGATAGTGAATGATGGCATGTTCCAACAATAAAATGAACATTCCTGTTCATGATGGTTTAGAATGGGTGAATGAATGATGATCAATAATTTTCCTGCTCCTCGATACCCACAAACCATCCCAACTGTTCCGAGATAAAAGGTGAAACTGCCTGGGTCAATCAGCAGTGCTTCTGTTCGGCCCATGATGAACCACGAACAAACACGAAACGCCAGATATGAACTCACGATCAGTTCAAGCATTACAGTAAACATCATCAATCCATATCAGAAACGTTCTGTGTCCATTTGCGTCCGTTTTGTTACTGAGGTCGATTTGGATAGGCGACCACAGAAACCTAGGTGTGTCAGCTAGATCACAAATTGTGCATCATTTGCTGGATTGACCATTTGTTGCTGATGCTCAACTCTGAAGATGTGAGTAATTACTGTTCGACCATTTATTACATTTACTATTTTTTTTCAACGTTGCCACGGTGGCAGACACTTGCCAGGGCGGGGCGTCGGCCATGGGAATCCCCTGACCTGGTCTTCAGCACCTGTCCGGGCTCAGATCGTCCCCTAGGTTGGCCCCGCAAAAAGACCATGGCTTAGCCAGGCAATATGAAAACTGGCTGGTGGTTTGAAACATTTTTTAGTTTCCCTAGTATCTGTCAACAAATAGTTTATGTAACCATGGCTTAGCCAGAATAATATGGCTATGGGTCAAGCAGTTTACCAACCAATGATGGCTTGTAGCAACCAACCGAATTATAGGGAAAAGAATGGTTAGTGATAGGGGAACCAGGGGTACAGGGTTTTTACCCACAGCCATATGAACATCACTTCAGAATACATGGTGGTTTCTTAACATAGGGGACCCCCAAAATGATTGGTTCAGCAATAGACAATGACTAATATGGGATGATTTGGGGCTACCCCTATTTTGAGAAACACCCACATAGGGAATCAACCTGTAAAAAGCATTGTCATGAACTAGTGGCCATGAACTGAACCCGACTCACCATTGGTCAAAGCATAGTACATTAGTAGACAGTAGCTGTCATCAATACCAGCCGCGTATACTCATACATGTGTGAATCATTGATGAATATCGTGATTCCTTTTCCTTTCATGATTTTATGATTAGGCATATCCATTGGAACCAATTACTTGACCATCAATCGACAACTAATTCACCATCATTGACTACCACTAACCGCGGTCTTCACCGATGATTTTCCACTATACTATAAACCATGTTTCTTTACCATGACTAACCCTCATCATTCTGATCAGACAGTCAAGATTACCCACCATCAACCATTAATTAGGAATAAATGACAACCCATAACAACCATGAAGTATTACCAGTAGCCAGTAATCATCAACCATTGCTACAACTAGCAGCCATTCTTAATCATAGCTAGCAATAATCACCATCAACCATCATCAACCATTCATTCACCATATTCTGAATTCCCAACGAAATGGCCAAGCAACGATCATTTAGCAACCATAAACCCCCAACATTGCTCAGTTGTGACCACTATCTTAACCACTATCTTAACCATTTAGCAACCATAAGCCCCCAAAATCCCCCAGTTGTGACCACTATCTTAACCCTTTAGCAACGATAAACCCTCATCACCAATGAGGACTCTATGATTGCCCTCATCTGTGACCCACACCGCTGCGCTTCACAGGCCGAGCCCAGCCGCGGTTTGTTCGTCGATTGAGTTGCCGTTCCGCGCGAAAAAAATGAGTGCCGTTGGACGGTGCAATGGAGGGCTGTAGCAGAGGTTAATAGTGGGCTGATAGTGGTTAATAATCAGGGTTAATGATGGATCAATGACTGTAATGATGCTTAATAACCAGGGTTAATGTACTGGCTAATAGTGGTGGTTAATAACCAGGCTTAATGATGGATCAATGACTGTAATGATGCTTAATAACCAGGGTTAATGTACTGGCTAATAGTGGTGGTTACTAACCAGGCTTAATGATGGATCAATGACTGTAATGATGCTTAAGAACCAGGGTTAATGTACTGGCTAATAGTGGTGGTTAATAACCAGGCTTAATGATGGATCAATGACTGTAATGATGCTTAATAACCAGGGTTAATGTACTGGCTAATAGTGGTGGTTACTAACCAGGCTTAATGATGGTCAATGACTGTAATGATGTTTAATAACCAGGGTTAATGTACTGGCTAATAGTAGTGGTTACTAACCAGGCTTAATGATGGATCAATGACTGTAATGATGCTTAATAACCAGGGTTAATGTACTGGCTAATAGTAGTGGTTACTAACCAGGCTTAATGATGGATCAATGACTGTAATGATGCTTAATAACCAGGGTTAATGTACTGGCTAATAGTAGTGGTTACTAACCAGGCTTAATGATGGATCAATGACTGTAATGATGCTTAATAACCAGGGTTAATGTACTGGCTAATAGTGGTGGTTAATAACCAGGGTTAATGATGGATCAATGACTGTAATGGTGTTTTGTAAGTACTGGCTAATAGTGTGCTGATAGTCGATGGATAATATGCAAAATAGATGCTAATAGTGGTCAATCGTTTTTAAGAGGGGTACCAGGGAGGGGTCCGCAAACAGAGTGATTTTTTTAAATACGGATCATGGTCATGGTTTATAATGATTGATAGTGGTTAATGATGGATCAATTGACTACAGATGCTTAAACGTGGTGGTCAATAGTGGTTTGTAGTGATGTTGAAGAATTATGGCTAAATAGGGGTTAGTGACGAGTAGCAGTGGTGAATGATGGTGCATGCTCAGCAATCATGGCCAATCGCGATTGATCAATGTGAATTCGTGATAAACTGGCCCATTAATGATCAAATGATGGTTATTTTAGTGGTAAATTGATTGCGAGACGGTGGTTAATAGTAGTTATGGCGCATGGTGGATCCAGCGGTTTATAAATCCGCTACATTGGATGGTAAATCACCAGCTATTTATGGAAACAGATCTGCCGTTTGTCATAGTTAGAAATGGTGAATGAATGGAGGGTGGTTAGTCATGGTTCATCATGGTGTGAATGCTGCTTAGTAAGGCTGGTTGAGGTATGCCCATAGTTTTCTTGACCATGGGACATCGAGCGTTGCTGCAGTTGCCATTACCATCATTACCACATCCGTGAATTCGCTGTTGACAATGGACGCAGAAAACACTGCATTTCTAGATGCTAGACTTGTTAGTTATTCTGATTGTTCACAGATTCACGTTCCGCAGGGTTATTTGCGGAATTCATGGTGCATTTGTTCTGGGGGATGAAGAGGAATGATCGAATATCAGTGACCATACTTGTTTGACTGAGAATGCATCGCGCGGAACGTTGAACACTCAATCATACTTGATGGTTTGGTAAACCATCATTGAACAACCTTTCAACAGTTTTGGCCGGTATTGTCACCATTATGATTGTGAGTTGGCCAGTAGCAGCGATGATCAGTCATCACTCTCACCATAAGCCTCAGGTTTCACCACCATGAGTTTTGTTGCTTCTCAGCCCCAAAGGCAACCAACATGATCAGGATAAGCAACCATCGCCAACCATCCTTTTTGGTTTGTCTTTCATCACTGGTACACCAGCTTCTTCATCACTGTAATCTTGGTGCACATTTATTCAGCACGAACCATTGGAAACATCAATCAAACAGTCATAATTAACAATTACTAATAATTACTAACCATCACTATTCATCATTGGAAACCGAACCATCATGAAGCACTATTAACCCTTCTCATCAACCATCATGGGCCACTAACCATCATGAACCATCCTTAACCATCAGAGTTTCCTACGAAACGAGCGCCGCAACCGTTGGCGACAGGACTTGATCCAGTGGGGAGCGAAGGTCTTCTCTCCGCTGCTCGGAACGAGCGGTTTGCAGGGCGATGAGTTGTTGGGTTCAGCCTGTGAATGTACACGGTTCGGTGTCGGGGAATGAACAGGTTTAGAATGGTCAAAAATGGGCAATGCTGGTTGATAATAGTTTATTATAATGGTTAATAATGGTTAATAATAGTTTATCGATCTAATAGATCGTGAATGTATTGATTAATAGGTGCGATTTATAGGTAATAGAGGTAATTGATTGTCAATAGAGAAAGTACATTACAGTACTTATCGAATGTACAACAGGCAATGTACAATAGGTTGTTCACCTGTTTATGACGGTAATAGAGGTAACAGGTGAACAACTCATAACCTTCATATAAACGGGGGGTTAACCAGCATCAACTAGTGATTGTCAAGCTGGTTAATTAATGAACTGGTTATTGATGGTTAATGAACAGGTTATAGATCTATGTCTATATTTATATACCATCATGAACCAGTTCATTAATGACGGTGATGGAGGTCGATGTACTGGTTAATGCACTGATGTACTGGCTCATGTGCTGGTTAGTGATGGTAATAAAGGTCAATTCTGGTTAATTATGGATACTTCATGATGGGTTAACAGTTGTCAATAACCACGGTTTATGATGGTTGTTGATGGTAGAATGGATAGTGAACTGATGATGACCCTGGTGGTTGATGATGGCTGAAGATTGGTAACGTATTGGTCAATGACGGTATTACCTGCTAATTTTAAGACTGATTCTTATACTTGAAAACAATGGTCACTAGAGTCAATAACCATTGATCATGATGCTCAATGATGGTGCAATGGTTAACAACTGTGAACAATGGGTAGTAAAAATGGTAAAAATCCTTTGCAATCATTGGCTTTTACTAGATTTAGCCATTATTTCTCAACAATTGATTCATAATAGACTGGGCTACAGCCTTAACCCCCGGTTGGGAGGGATCAGCCATGGAAAACCAACCCAGGATCAGCTGCAAAAGTCTTCCCAGCGACAGGACCCGCTCAACCAACGAAGGATCACGTGGTAGCCATGGTGCAAAACCAACAACATCATCAAATGCAAGATTGGTGACGATCTATGATGTGTAACCAAGCATTATATCCACCGTGGATCCGCACTGGTAATTAAACATAAGATATGTTGCTGTACAAATGGAGCCCATAGGTTTATGAAATATTGCAAGCAGTATGTATATAGTCATAATGTTCCATTTATACCCATCATTAACTCTGTGTCAGTTGTTCTTAACCATGATGATCCATGAATCATCATCCACTCACTACCACCAAGCTAACCACCATCATCATCCATCAGTCATCATTAACCACTACCATTCACCATTGACTCGTGAATTAACCTTCATTAGCATCATCAACCACTCGTCAGTCAGTCATGTTTCACCATCATTAACCCAAGCGAATCCACAATCAAGCATCACTAATCATCATGAACCAATATTAAACATCAATAACCATCATTAAGCGTGAAAAACCATCATTAACCATCGCCACTATCATTCACCACCATCAACCATCATTCACCATTACCCATGAAAACCATTATTATAACCACATTATTAACCATCAGTTCAAGCGTTATTTACCACCATTAGCCATCAATAACCACCGTCAACCACACCACGGGACGCGGCTGGTCGCAGCGCAGCTGCACCGTTTGTTGCGCCGTGCGCCGAGGCCCGGAGGAACCTTTGGAGCTGACAAGGTCCGCGGAACGCCGCGCGGTGCTGCCGCGACCGGAGCGTGACACCCGGGACTTACCGTTGGACGGTTGGACGGTTGGTGGTGGTTGACTGATGGTTAGTGGTGGTTAATGGTGGTTAATGATAAACTGATGGTAAATAATGGGTGGTGTGGTTGATGGTGGTGTGGTTGATGGTTAATGGTGGTAAATGACGCTTGAACTGATGGTTAATGATGGGTAATGATTAATGATGGTTCAGCATTGATGATTCAACAATGGTTCTTCATGGTATGGTGGTTGATGATTTTGATTAAGGATGGTTTGTGATTTACGGTTCGGTTGATCTGAATGTTGGTTGATCGGTGCTGATAAATGTTGAGAATGATTGATTTCATGTTCAGAGGCTTAATAGTCTTGGTATGTCCAGGTCAGTGATGGTTAATTGGTAATAGAGGTTTAACAATTTAATTTTACTGATGGCTAACAAATGTTGATGGTTGATCTACATGATCAGTAGTGGTTAATGATGGTGTGGTCAATGATGATTGATGATGGTCAATGGTGGCTAGAACAACCATTGTTGGCCAATGAATTGATGGTCAACCGGTGACCATCTACTTGTCCAAGATGGTTAGTGACCGTCGTTGGCTATTAGTTTATGGTTGATCTACATGATCAGTTGTGCTTGCTGATAGTTAATTGTGATGCATTGATGGTTAACAAATGGTGTTTAAGTATAATTATAAGATCAATTATCCGGTGCTAGTGTGTCAATGGCAATCCACGGTTAAGCAGCAACTGTACCATTGATGGTTGACAATGGTCAATTAATGGACCATGATTGGTTAATAATGATGGTCATCAATCATCAGTGATCAGTGATTGTCATACTGATTCAATGTCATCATTCGCTATGAATTCACATGATTGTCATCATGACTGTTCAAATAAATGACCGATTAATCATTGTTATCTTTTAAAGAAACATAAACAATTCGTTGACAATCATGAGGCAGAACGATTGACACTTACTGACCATTGCAACAATAGTGATCGGCTGGTTCCCAATGACTCATTTCCCACGGTGAACTAGGTTCCTTGGTTTCCATACTAGCTATGATTCAACCATTGGTTAACACTAGTTAAGCATGATTAAGCAGTAATTAGCTGATTATTATCAAGCACTATCACCCACTATCAACCACTATCACCCACTATCACCCACTATCACTCACTATCACTCACTATCACTCACTATCACTCACTATCACTCACTATCACTCACTATCACTCACTATCACTCACTATCACTCACTATCACTCACTATCACTCACTATCACTCACTATCACTCACTATCACTCACTATCACTCACTATCACTCACTATCACTCACTATCACTCACTATCACTCACTATCACTCACTATCACTCACTATCACTCACTATCACTCACTATCACTCACTATCACTCACTATCACTCACTATCACTCACTATCACTCACTATCACTCACTATCACTCACTATCACTCACTATCACTCACTATCACTCACTATCACTCACTATCACTCACTATCACTCACTATCACTCACTATCACTCACTATCACTCACTATCACTCACTATCACTCACTATCACTCACTATCACTCACTATCACTCACTATCACTCACTATCACTCACTATCACTCACTATCACTCACTATCACTCACTATCACTCACTATCACTCACTATCACTCACTATCACTCACTATCACTCACTATCACTCACTATCACTCACTATCACTCACTATCACTCACTATCACTCACTATCACTCACTATCACTCACTATCACTCACTATCACTCACTATCACTCACTATCACTCACTATCACTCACTATCACTCACTATCACTCACTATCACTCACTATCACTCACTATCACTCACTATCACTCACTATCACTCACTATCACTCACTATCACTCACTATCACTCACTATCACTCACTATCACTCACTATCACTCACTATCACTCACTATCACTCACTATCACTCACTATCACTCACTATCACTCACTATCACTCACTATCACTCACTATCACTCACTATCACTCACTATCACTCACTATCACTCACTATCACTCACTATCACTCACTATCACTCACTATCACTCACTATCACTCACTATCACTCACTATCACTCACTATCACTCACTATCACTCACTATCACTCACTATCACTCACTATCACTCACTATCACTCACTATCACTCACTATCACTCACTATCACTCACTATCACTCACTATCACTCACTATCACTCACTATCACTCACTATCACTCACTATCACTCACTATCACTCACTATCACTCACTATCACTCACTATCACTCACTATCACTCACTATCACTCACTATCACTCACTATCACTCACTATCACTCACTATCACTCACTATCACTCACTATCACTCACTATCACTCACTATCACTCACTATCACTCACTATCACTCACTATCACTCACTATCACTCACTATCACTCACTATCACTCACTATCACTCACTATCACTCACTATCACTCACTATCACTCACTATCACTCACTATCACTCACTATCACTCACTATCACTCACTATCACTCACTATCACTCACTATCACTCACTATCACTCACTATCACTCACTATCACTCACTATCACTCACTATCACTCACTATCACTCACTATCACTCACTATCACTCACTATCACTCACTATCACTCACTATCACTCACTATCACTCACTATCACTCACTATCACTCACTATCACTCACTATCACTCACTATCACTCACTATCACTCACTATCACTCACTATCACTCACTATCACTCACTATCACTCACTATCACTCACTATCACTCACTATCACTCACTATCACTCACTATCACTCACTATCACTCACTATCACTCACTATCACTCACTATCACTCACTATCACTCACTATCACTCACTATCACTCACTATCACTCACTATCACTCACTATCACTCACTATCACTCACTATCACTCACTATCACTCACTATCACTCACTATCACTCACTATCACTCACTATCACTCACTATCACTCACTATCACTCACTATCACTCACTATCACTCACTATCACTCACTATCACTCACTATCACTCACTATCACTCACTATCACTCACTATCACTCACTATCACTCACTATCACTCACTATCACTCACTATCACTCACTATCACTCACTATCACTCACTATCACTCACTATCACTCACTATCACTCACTATCACTCACTATCACTCACTATCACTCACTATCACTCACTATCACTCACTATCACTCACTATCACTCACTATCACTCACTATCACTCACTATCACTCACTATCACTCACTATCACTCACTATCACTCACTATCACTCACTATCACTCACTATCACTCACTATCACTCACTATCACTCACTATCACTCACTATCACTCACTATCACTCACTATCACTCACTATCACTCACTATCACTCACTATCACTCACTATCACTCACTATCACTCACTATCACTCACTATCACTCACTATCACTCACTATCACTCACTATCACTCACTATCACTCACTATCACTCACTATCACTCACTATCACTCACTATCACTCACTATCACTCACTATCACTCACTATCACTCACTATCACTCACTATCACTCACTATCACTCACTATCACTCACTATCACTCACTATCACTCACTATCACTCACTATCACTCACTATCACTCACTATCACTCACTATCACTCACTATCACTCACTATCACTCACTATCACTCACTATCACTCACTATCACTCACTATCACTCACTATCACTCACTATCACTCACTATCACTCACTATCACTCACTATCACTCACTATCACTCACTATCACTCACTATCACTCACTATCACTCACTATCACTCACTATCACTCACTATCACTCACTATCACTCACTATCACTCACTATCACTCACTATCACTCACTATCACTCACTATCACTCACTATCACTCACTATCACTCACTATCACTCACTATCACTCACTATCACTCACTATCACTCACTATCACTCACTATCACTCACTATCACTCACTATCACTCACTATCACTCACTATCACTCACTATCACTCACTATCACTCACTATCACTCACTATCACTCACTATCACTCACTATCACTCACTATCACTCACTATCACTCACTATCACTCACTATCACTCACTATCACTCACTATCACTCACTATCACTCACTATCACTCACTATCACTCACTATCACTCACTATCACTCACTATCACTCACTATCACTCACTATCACTCACTATCACTCACTATCACTCACTATCACTCACTATCACTCACTATCACTCACTATCACTCACTATCACTCACTATCACTCACTATCACTCACTATCACTCACTATCACTCACTATCACTCACTATCACTCACTATCACTCACTATCACTCACTATCACTCACTATCACTCACTATCACTCACTATCACTCACTATCACTCACTATCACTCACTATCACTCACTATCACTCACTATCACTCACTATCACTCACTATCACTCACTATCACTCACTATCACTCACTATCACTCACTATCACTCACTATCACTCACTATCACTCACTATCACTCACTATCACTCACTATCACTCACTATCACTCACTATCACTCACTATCACTCACTATCACTCACTATCACTCACTATCACTCACTATCACTCACTATCACTCACTATCACTCACTATCACTCACTATCACTCACTATCACTCACTATCACTCACTATCACTCACTATCACTCACTATCACTCACTATCACTCACTATCACTCACTATCACTCACTATCACTCACTATCACTCACTATCACTCACTATCACTCACTATCACTCACTATCACTCACTATCACTCACTATCACTCACTATCACTCACTATCACTCACTATCACTCACTATCACTCACTATCACTCACTATCACTCACTATCACTCACTATCACTCACTATCACTCACTATCACTCACTATCACTCACTATCACTCACTATCACTCACTATCACTCACTATCACTCACTATCACTCACTATCACTCACTATCACTCACTATCACTCACTATCACTCACTATCACTCACTATCACTCACTATCACTCACTATCACTCACTATCACTCACTATCACTCACTATCACTCACTATCACTCACTATCACTCACTATCACTCACTATCACTCACTATCACTCACTATCACTCACTATCACTCACTATCACTCACTATCACTCACTATCACTCACTATCACTCACTATCACTCACTATCACTCACTATCACTCACTATCACTCACTATCACTCACTATCACTCACTATCACTCACTATCACTCACTATCACTCACTATCACTCACTATCACTCACTATCACTCACTATCACTCACTATCACTCACTATCACTCACTATCACTCACTATCACTCACTATCACCCATTATCACCCACTATCACCCACTATCACCCACTATCACTCACTATCACTCACTATCACTCACTATCACTCACTATCACCCATTATCACCCACGATTGACCAATGGATGTCGATGGGTACGGTGTCATCACTGCTGTGAAACGGCAACGGTGCCAGGACTATTGCCACATCGGCATCTCCGAATTGCACCTTGGCCTGTCGTGCGAGTGATGGCGTCGCGGCGATGCAGCGAGAGTTGTGTTTTTGGCATAGGATAATAGATAACCAACAAAAATGGTTCGATAGTGTTCTATAGTGGTCAATGATCGGTGATAATAACCGACAATAATGGTTCAACAACTACTAGTTTGGATAGGCAATGGTGTTTTGGCTATAGTTAAACAATGGTTCAACAACATAACAACCAACATAATAACCAAGAACAATGGTAATGACCAACAACAATGGTTCAAGAACTATGTTTGGATAGGCAGCGGTGTTTTGGCAATAGTTAATCGACTATGTTTGGATATGGTCTAATAGAAAATTTAAGTGGTTAAGAGGGGATAGCCAACAATTTTGGACCAAGATACCAACCAAGCTATCCCTGTGGTCAATGAATTGTGCCTTTGGTGATGTTGGTTGTGGTGGGGGCTTGCCATGCTGGCGGTTCGTTGTGAATGTTCTGGATTCTTAGTCTGGAACTCATACGATTACATTCTGAGATACTGTCTCTGGGATAGCTTGGTTGGTACATTGGCAGGTTTGATTGGTTGGTTCACATCCATAGCTCTACATGATCAGATTGGAGATGTGATTATTTGATACAATCTTATTGCAATGTATACAACGGGTAAGACTATACTTACGACCAACATTCCGGTCATTCATTTCATATCGGTGTTTCTCAAAATAGGAATGCCCCGAAATCATCCCATATTTACCATTTGTATGAATGAACCAACCATTTTTGGGAGTTCCCTAATATCAGAAAACCACTCATACACCGGATTGGTATATGTGTATCGCCGGCACTGACAGTGTTGATGGAAAACAAATTGGCAAGAGCAGTTCGCCATACGTTTTTGAGTTGAGACATGTTGTGATCAAATCACTGTTAACAGCAATTCTCAATAAATCTTCAGCTTCATTCACCATCATGAATGTCATGTTCAAAGATTCTGGTTGTTCCCCAGTGGATGGCGATAAAATCTATCACTCAACTACTACATTGATTGACAACTTCAAATCAGTTGTCACCAACCATGCCCCCAGATGCAACCAGATCTGGCTGCTTTGAGGCAATATTTGCTGCTGAAGTGCGGAGACCCAACGGAATGTCACAAGAGACTGGCCATCAGCAATGACTGTCTTTTGGTTACGCTTCATACATGTTGATCCAGATCATCTGAATCAAATGCAATATTATATACAGACATATTTGGCATGTTGGTATAATCTTTTGTGACCAGAAGGCAGGGATCCATGGCATCCAATTCCGCCTTTGTGCATACATTGTTCACAATTTGCTGACAATACTGAAATGGTTGACAATGATTTAGTGCACAGATAGTAGACAAAACATCATGAACCATGTTTCATGATGCTTAATGAGAGCTGTTTCTATGATTTCTAGTGGCTTACAATTAATAATCGTGGTTGATGATGGTTGTCTAGTTAGCCAGGGTCCCCCAATTCGCTCCTTCCCAAGCACCGATGCCCTTTGGATTTATGCCGGGGTGACCTGTCACTGTTTACGTCCGTGGCAGTGTTGCTTGGCGGATGGAATGTTAGCAACTTTGGCTGATGACTAATATGGAATCCTGGACCAGGACCAGTATCAGCATAGCATGAAGCAAATCTGATGCATTCAGAGCATGTCGCTTTGTCCACCATGTGAACCGCTTTAGTTGTTCATTGCTCATCATATGCGTGACACATGGTGCCCTGATCATTCTAATGTGTACGTAGTACAGCACATAGTAAATACATAATATGTGTATGTATTTTTCTAAAATATATACATAATACATCCATAGCATATACATGGCTTAATCATAGTACATAATCAAAAAGTAGATACATAGTATGTAATTATGTGCATCGTTCACATTGGCTATAGTGATTATTTTTGTTTTTTCACTGTCACAAGGGCATGGTCCATCCGACTGGTCTTGGATCATGTGATCCCGATCACTTTCTTCTATTTGGTGGTTTCTCAAAATAGGGAACCCCAAAGTAAAGAATGGTTGGTTTCCAAGCAATGACAGATATGGGATGATTTGGGGGTAGTCCTATTTTGAGCAACCAGCATTGGCAGCGCATGATACGAATTGGTTCATGCAGAGACTGGTGGATTCTTACGGAATCAACAAGTATTTAACCATGATAAAACCCAATATAATATATTTATATAGAACCCATGATATGAACAATGGATTGGTTCTTACCGAAGAGCATATTCTTCCTGAACTGACTGGTGAACAGCGCTCCGCTGGCAGCACGGGCTGGCTGCCATGACGTGGAGTGAAGCTCCCAACGCGAACGGATCAGTCGTTGATTTTTGTCCTTCGGGGGCTCTTGACGCGATTCATTTCCCAATCACACACTTTCTATTCGTAGCCACGTCAGGATAGATGTTATATAAGTTATATAGATCATTGTTGGATGGTGTTTTTAAGTACTTACCATGCTTAATCATCCTCTTTATAGAATCATACTGGAATCTGGAATGATCATTCAGTATCATGATTTTTATGCAATGACCTGTTTCTGTTTGGCCAGCTACATAATCATTAATTATTTGCAATGCATTGACTATATAGCTATATCTGTCTCAGCACGTATAACGACTATATACACGTGAAAGAACCCTTGACATGCGGTGCTACCGAGTCCTACAAGATCCCATGGCATTCAGTTTCCGGTACACTGGCATCCCCGAACCAGGTCCATAGCAGTGCGAGCAAAGATGACCATCAGTGCTATGGGAAAAGTCCGAACAAATGGTTGGTGGTTTCAACCTTCTAAAAATGCTACTCAAATATTGAGGAATGAATAAAAAGGATTGAAGCCACCAACATGCACCGACAAGATAAGATAAACACAGCAACTCAGGTATATTTATGCTATTTTTATGGGTTACATCATCAGATGTACACCAAACACATCATCAGATGTTATTTCTGACCATCGACAAGCCCAAATACAACCCCATCTCCAAGTCAGATACTTTTCTGAGGCCGCGAGCTGAAACGGATGGCCCGTAGATGGTCGTTGTAGTGGTCGTCGTCCCAGTCATCATGAATCATCATTTCTAATCCTGGTATTTCACCGCTAATCAGCCAGCAAAACCATGGTTAACATTATCATTATAGAAGCTAACCAAGAAGTATCGGCTCAGGGGCCTGCCAGTCTGGCATACTTGTGCTAGCTGACGACTGAGCGAGTTGTTCCAGCCATGGTGGAGTTTCATCGGATCCCGCTGCACCAGTCAGGGCCATACAAGGGTCTACCCATGTATGAACCAAAGTTTGACCAACACATCGATGGGTCCCGGGTGACTTTGAAGCTGGAGGTGGTCATTCACAACCCAGGGAAGCATCTTTGCGTCTCGGCGATCGACAGGAAACAGGTGGCACTGGCTGCGGAAGTGTCACCTTCTACGAAGGAAGTAACTGTCATGTTTGCCAAGATGACTAAGGGAAAGAACGGTTTCGTGATCACTCCAGATGAGCATTCGCATGTGCTTGAATTGCATCCGGTGTCATGTCAGACCATGTTGAATCTCAAAGAACTGTGTACAGGTGTAGGGGGACTAGGAGTAGGAGCTGAGTACAGTGGTTTTAGGGTCACTGCATGTGTGGAGAAGCAGCCGAAGTTTTGTGAGTTGCTTAGTCAGCTCACTCATGCATCCGTTGTCCCAGGTGACATGTCATGGTTGTCCACTGTGAAGCAGTTGCACCAAGCAGATCCGACAGCCTCAGTTCTCGGCATGGGGTTCAACTGCCAAAGTTTCTCCAGAGCAGGTGACCAGCATGGTGGATATGACCCCAGGGCCATGACACTGCCATGGGGGTTGTGGGTAGGGTATGTTCTTGACTGCCCGATTGTGGTGCTCGAGTGTGTGTCGGAGGCCCCCAGCTTCCCGTTTGTGCGCAGATGCTTGGAACAGTATCAAGTAGCTACCAAGGCATGTCTCAGTGAGGTCATTTTGCAGTTGAACGAGGTGTGGCCATCGGCAAGGAAGAGGTGGTGGTCGGTCCTCGCTCATCAGTCCGTAGGCCAGGTTCCCTTGGAAGCTCTGCCAAAGTTATCCAGGTCTCCGGTGGTAAGTGATGTGTTGCCATGCTTTCAATGCAAAACTGATGACATCCTGAAGGAGCTGTTGCTCACTGAGAGTGAGAAGCGTCAGCTACACATGCTAGGAACAGATATGGACAAGTGCACAGTGAGTCTTCATGAGTGCCTTCCGACGGCATTGCATAGCTGGGCTAACCAGCTCATTCCTTGTAGCTGTGAATGCAGGCTGCATCCGTTAGGTGGTTCTCGGCTGCGTGACCGAGGTTTCTTTGGGTCCGTGATCAAGTGCGTCGACGACAGAGGACATGTGGAATATAGGCATCCGTCGGCGAGTGAGGTGGGTTTGTTGGTGGGCTTTCCCAAGGCCCTAGGCATCCATGCATCCGCAAGACTTGAAGTTGCTGCCATGGGGCAAATCGCCTCTCCGCTTCAGAGCACATGGATCTTTTCTCAAGTCAGGGTCCATTTGGCATCCAAAGGAATCGGCAAGAATGCGATTTTTCCAGTGCAGGAAGGTCTGCGAAACCTCATGACAGACCTTCTTGAGCTCAGGGATAGGGAGTTTGGGGGGCATCGGTTGGCCACTCAGGCTTTTCGGCAGATGCTGGTGGATCAGTTTGGAGTCAGTCCTGCAGCACCAAGCATGACCGGTGCGTCGGAGACAAAGGTTGAGAACGAAGAGGATGTCAGGATGGATCAAGCATTGCAAGCGATGTGCTCAGGTGGTGAGGATAAGCAGACAGCGGTCACTGAGGATCGTCCCAGGAAGCGTCCAAGGGTGAGCAGTGAGTGTTTGCCTGGTGCTGTGCCTGGTTTTGCATGGAATGCTTCCCCCACGGAGGCGCTCACAGAACAGGACTCGCGGTCTGAAGACACCATGCGCCAGAGGTCCACGATTGCCATGCCTGAGGCAAAGGAGGAGGTTGCTGAGGATGGTGCCGATGAACAGGCTGGCCATCAGTCTTCTGTAGTTGACCAAATCCAAGTTCCGGGGGGTGATCCAGTACATCAACCGGAGGTGGATGTGCCAGAGGGGGACCAGTCGGAGACAATTGAGAATGCACCCGTTCCAGAGGGTGAGGTGGAAGTCCCACGAGTGGAGTTACCAGATGGTTTCAGTGCAGGTTACTTCGATGATGTGGGATTTGGTCCGCGTGACATTCTTTGTGAGCATGTGATTATGTGTGATGTTGAAAACTCCAGTGCTTATGCAGTTCAGACCAATGATGCCACCACAGTTCAGATGCTGCTGCGGGCCCACTGCCTCGCACGGTGGGAGATGTATCAGGTCAGTACCTTGGGGGGAGTGGTCCTGAATGTGGATGACACTGTCCGCCGGTGGAAGTGTGTGATAGTTGCTCCCAAGGACGATGCTGTGAATGTTGGATACCATGCTGTCATGCAGCGTATCAGATCCCTGCCTAGGTGGCTTTCGTGCATGATGCAAGGGGGTTGGGTGGCAGATGATGAGATGCGGTTCATGCTGAGTGGATTTCAACTCAAAGGATTTGCGCAGGTCATTGAACCCCTGATTCTGCAAATGACCATTGATTGGGAATTGGAAGTTCGAGTGTGGTTTGACCGGCTGTTGGAATTTTCCGAGGGCATTGTGGTCTCTGCCATTTTGCATGCGGATCATTGGATTCCTGTGATTGTCCGCTTTGGTGAAGAAATTGGCATTCACACGACACATGAAGGGAGGCAAGTGCTTGAAACGTATGATAGCCCGGTTGCTGTTTCCATCTCCACTGAGCAGATGTATGGGACCATCCCTCATGATTGTGGTTTTCAAGTGGTTGGCTGGCTGGCGGCTCACTTGGGACTGCCCAATGCCAGACATGTCATGGATCATGCTACCATCAACGCATGGAGAATGCTTTGGTTGCAGCAAGTCCTCATGCATCAGTGTCAAGAAGACTTCGAACTAGTTGCAATTGGCGGCCATCCAGAGGAATTGACCACAGCAATATCAGCCATGCTGAGGGAACATGGGGTCGAGGCAGCCCAGGTTCAGTCGAGGGCTGCTGAGGTGATCAACAAGCTAGGTAAGGAGGAGTTGCGCAAAGCAATTCACTCGTCCAGACCCTGGGCTCAGATCAAACAATTGGCAAATCGTCACTCTCCTCCGGTGCAGTTGATCATGCCTAGTGAATTGGATAAGGTTATCAAGGACCGACAGGCAAAGAGTGGTCATTTTGGCAAGCAGAGCAACAAAATGAAGACAGGCGGAGGACCTCGTGAGTTGAATGCATCCGACCTGCACGTCCCGCCAGGTGTGTTTGTGTTGGCTGATGGCACACCCGTGCATCAAGTAGAGTTGAGGCAGATCAAGCGGTCGTCCCATGGCATCGTCATATGTCAGGAATCAGAAGTTGCGCCAATGCAATCGCAGTTTCCACTCACAGAGGGAGGACTACTCTTGCTAGTTATCAATCCCAGTGAAGAGTTTGTCAAGCAGCATGGAGCCATCATTCGTTTTCCAGCCCAGTGCACGAGCACTGCGGAGCCGGTACTGGTTTCGGCAGTGCAGGTCCAGGCAGGGAAGGGTGTGGTTTCCAGAGCCAGACCGTCGTCGGTCCCCCAGGTTTGTGAGGTGAAGGTCATTACCATTAAGCTGCTGTGGTATAGGGACCAGTGTCCAGTTCCTTGGCAAGAAGTCATCGAAGCCCCAGTGAAGCAGTTGATGACGAAGGTGAAGTGCCTTACAGAATGCAAGCAGAGCAACTGCTCTTGTGAAGCATGGCATCGAGGGGCGACCATGGACCCCCATGATCAAACGGAGCCAATCATGGACTTGTGGAATAGGGACTTCCTGAGTGTGCACTTCCGCAAGGCAAGACCTGCAGACGCCGACATGTTTGTGTGTCAGATGAGAGTTCGGGAGGATAGGTTCCACTTACTCACACAGATGGTTGGACAATACGGGATTTACGTTGAGCCTAGGTCACCAGATGGCAGACAACAAAACAGTGGGTGGCAGACGGTTTGGTTGCCGAAGCATGACCTCCAAGCCGCAGCAATTGCATGTGCCAAGAGCCCTCAGAACACGTTTGTCATCCGAGTCAACAAGCGATATGGGCTGAAGGTGTTGAGCGGAGATGCTGCATCGGTGCACCAGAGCTTTCGAAGTGATGTGCCATTCCTGGGGGAGGGGGACACCTCCCTTCACCAGATTGGGCCACTCCCCTGGGGCACTTCCAGGTCGTCGTTGCAACAGCTCTTTGCGAGCTGGAGTTGGACAGCTGTGCCATTGCAACCACTGGGGAGAGCGGCTTGCAACCGTGGCCTGTTGTGGGTTGCTAAAGCCACAGCACCGCCTGCATCGAGTGTGATTACCATGGCGCATGCTGACATCATCATAGTGAAGAAGGACAATGAAGTGTCCAAGTCCTTTGCGGTGCCGCAGGTGGAAGCAAGTGTGCACACCAAGCACAAACTGACGACCGATGATTTCCAAGACCCGTGGGCTGATGCAGCTAGTCAACTGCGACAGCAAAAGAGCCAATCAGCTGCTGATGCACCGGTGTCGCAGAAGCAATTGCAGAACCTGGAGCAACGCCTTGTTCAGCAGATCAAGGAGGTGGTTAAGCCGGATGGAGACTCTGCTATGGATGGCAGTGAATGGGAGCCTCGGGTGAAAGCATTAGAGGCGCAGGTTGCAAGCATTGGTGAGTCTCAGCAGCAGCAGATCCAACAGACACAGACGTTGCAGCAGCAAGTGGACGGGCAGGGGCAAGCCCTGCGGCAACATCTCGACATGAGGTTAGGTCAGCACATGGACAGAATTGAGGCTCTGCTCAACAAGAGGGCCAAAACTGCCGGTGCTGAGGGTGAGTGAAGGTGGGGGCGAAGGGGTGTTAGGGCAAACATCCTTAGCCCACGAAGTTGGCCCAAACACGTTGTGTGGCTCTTCCAAGCTTTGGTATGGATGAGCGTTGCAAGAGTCGGCGAAGCCAAGCATCCGGGGCCTTGGGTGCTTAGTGCCATCAATCCTACTGGTGTCAATAACAAAGCATCTGACATCCATGCTTTGATGCCTGGCATTTGTTCGGTGTCGGAAACTCACCTGACAGGGGTGGGGCATCAACGGTTCAAGCGGGAGTTAGCTGCTGAGTGCAAAGGTGCCAGATTCAGTGGAGGAGATTATGTTGAACCACGTTCCAGATCAGCATGGGGGTCCGGGGGAGTTCAGTCGGGGGTGGGATTCATCTCGTCGATGCCGGTTCGTCCCATTCCAGGTGATTTTGATCCTGAGCTCCAAGCAGGCACTCGCATGCATGCGGCGCACTTTTGGATGGGGAAGTCATGGATCTCTGGCGGAGTGTTGTATGGGATTTCACTCCATAGTGAGAAACCAGAGGTCAGGGATACCACCAACAAGTTGTTGCAAGCTGTTGCAGATCGAGTGCTACCGTATCCAGGCCCGAAGTTCCTCGCGGGCGATTGGAATCAATTACCGAATAAGTTGCCGATGATGAATCAGCTGGAAAAGATGGGATGGAAAGACATCCAACAAGTTGCAATGGATCGATGGGGGCAGGCGATAGTTCCGACATGTAAGCTTTCCACCAGGAAGGATTACATCATGCTATGCCCTCTGTTGCAAGCATTGGTCGCCAGGGTTCAGGTCACCAATTATGTGTTTGCAGACCACGCCATTTTGCAAGCTACCATGCAGGATGTTGGCACCCCAGAGGCTGTTCCGAGATGGGGAAGGCCACATCCAATCCTCCTTGATGCAGACACCACGAGAGCATATCATGAGCACCATAATGTTGGCTGTGATGGTGATCTACAGGACTGGGGTGAGTTGGGGGGAGGCCCATGTCTGATGACCGCTGGTGTCCAAACCTCGACTCCCTACAGTGCTGTGGATCCCAGAGCGGCAAATCAGTTGTGTCAGCACCAAACTGATAGGTATCTGCAGTTGTGGCAACAACACGAGCACCAGGTTGATGGTGTGCTTCGCTCCCGTGGGCTCCCGGGCCTGACCAAGCAGCAGAGGGGTCGCGCAAGCACATTTCAGCGTACTGAATATGTACCAACTGTTCATGCCATTAAGCCGTCCAGAGGGGGAGAACCAAAGCTGCAGGGTCCTTGCCTTTCCAAGCAATTGAAGTTGTGGTTCATCCAGCTGCGTAGGTTGGTGAACTTAGATCGGTTGACCAGCAAGCCATTGTCATCACAGGGGGGGTACAGGCATGTGTACAATCTGTGGAGGGCAATTGGGAAGGCTCGTGGCTTCTATCCCTCGTTTCAGCATTGGTGGACAGTGAGACCCATCAGGACCGAGCATGTGGTTCCCTTTGTTCCTGCAGGATTGCCGCATCATTCTGTGGTGGTTCAGTTAAAGGAGGAACTGGCTGTGAACAGCAAACACTTGGAGCAGATGCAACGTGCCAGCCTGCAGAGCCGATTGCAACGAGAGTATCGGCGAGATGCCAACAAAGTCTTCAAAGATGTGCGAAACGATGGACCGGTGCCAGTTGAAACCCTTGCCATTTCGGTCAGTGCTGAAGTGGTGGATGTGCCTGATGAAGGATCGGTCATTGTTGACAATGCGGCAGGATTTGACGTTGCTCTGCCGGTCCTCGGTGATGATGTTCCCTTGGTCATTGAACAGTTGGCTGATGATCAATTGTGGTTCCGGTCAACCCACCATCTCCTCCCGGGGCAAAAGATTCATCAACAAACTGCGGTTGCGTCTCTAACCCAAATGTTTGACATGTTTGGGCAGGAGTGGAAGAAAAGGTGGGATAAACACAAAGATCGGACACCAGCTGAGTGGCAGGTCATTGCGGAATTTGCTGAGGCTGCCTTCCCGTCCAAGCAGATGAGGTTAGAGCCCATTTCGGTTGATCGTTGGAAAACCCAAGTGCAGAGCAAGCCCTCCAAAGCTGCAGCGGGCATGGATGCGGTGACCCGGGCAGATCTGCTGAGATTGTCAACTGAAGAAACCAGGTCACTTCTGCACCTTTTCGAGGTCACCGAAAGGTCCGGCGCTTGGCCAGCACAGATGTGTCATGGTGCAGTGCATTCGCTCCAGAAGAAGGTGGGGGCTTCCACAGTGGATGCCTATCGTCCCATCACTATTCTTCCATTGCCATATAGAGTGTGGGCCAGTGTGAGGGGAGGGGAGCTCATGCGATTCCTCGAAGGCTTTGTTCCGTCATCGATGTATGGCCACATCTCTGGCAGGTCTTCCGTTGATATGTGGTATACAATCCAGTTGGCGGTGGAACAAGCGCTCATTGATGATTGTGACCTTGCAGGAGGGATTGTAGATGTCTGCAAAGCATTTAACTGCTTACCAAGATGGTTGTTGCACCGGATCGCCCAAATCCTTGGTGTCAGCTCTGGCATTCTGACCCCTTGGCAAACCATGTTGAGTCAGCTGGAGCGCCACTTCGTTATCCGGCAGGCTTACGGACCAGGCCTTGCCTCGGCTACTGGATATGCCGAGGGTTGCTGCTTGAGCGTTGCAGCGATGATGCTGCTGGACTTGGTGCTTCATCGCTATCTGAGCCTGGCCGAACCGCACATCAGAGTGTGGACATATGTAGATAACTGGGAGCTTACGGCGACAGAAGCACCAGTTCTGCAGGAAGCACTTCGTCGACTCCAAGGTTTTGCCGAGTTGATGGACTTGCAGCTTGATCGCAACAAGTCATTGGTTTGGGCAGTTAATGCAGAAGGTCGGGCCATGCTGCGTGATGGAGACATCACCGTAGTTCGCAACACGGCGGATTTGGGAGGCCATATGCAGTTCAGCAAGCAGTTGACCAACTCTTCAGTCACCAAGAAATGCAAAGCGTTGGAAGTGGTTTGGGGCAAGTTGTTTCGGAGCCAAGCCCCGAAGAGGTTGAAGCATAGAGTAGTGCGTTGCAAGGCATGGCCAAATGCTCTCCATGCCAGTCCGGGTGTCCACCTGGCAGAGGCCACCTTCACAGATCTTAGAGCCAAAGCTATGAAAAGTGTAGGAATGCACAAAGCTGGAGCTAATCCAATGGCTTACCTGGCCCTTGTGCTGCACCCAGCGCACGATCCAGAGGGATATGCATTGCATTCGAGCATTCGCACACTCCGTAGGACTGCATCCCGTGAAATCGTTGCATCCTTTTTGCCATCCATTGTACAGACACCGGCACGGCGCAAGAGTTCCGGGACCTATCGGAGTTCTGGTCACCAAACTGGAAGCTCTTGGTTGGGAATGGAGGAGTGGTTGTTGTTGGTGTGATGGTGATGGGCTTTTGGTTGATTTGTTTGACACCCCCATGCAGGAGTTGGTTGGTCGTGTTTTTGCTGCCTTCCAGTCTGCTGTTGGCCAGAAATTAAGTAAGAGATACGGTTTTGGTGGACTGCATGACGTGGATGCCCAAGGTACGAAGAGGTTCGTCGATAAGTTGGATTTGGTTAGTCGTGGGATGGTTCATTCTCTTTTGGTTGGTGTTTTCATTACTGCTGACCAAACTGGGCAAGCACATCATGTGGAGGTTGAACACCGAAAATGCAAGTTTTGTAGCCAACCTGACAGTTTAACTCACCGCCATTGGGAGTGTCAGTCCACGGCGGATTCCAGACAGAGACTCTCAGAAGAAGCCTTGCGTTGGGTGCACCAACAACCAGAATGCACCACTCAAAGGGGATGGTTATGCAAACCTAGCTGTGTTCGTGAATTCCATAAGTTGCTGGGTGAAATACCGGATACCACAGGTACTTTCATTGAGGACATTCCAGCTGCGCAAAGGCTCTATGTGTTCACAGATGGTGCGGGGAAGGCCCCGGCTCTTAGGGATGCACGACTGGTCGCATGGTCATGGGTGGCGGCTGGGGTTCCCTTGGCTGAGCGATTCTATGTTGGTGCCCAAGGAGGGGTGCCTGGCTGGTGGCAAACAGTTGTTCGGGCCGAGACCTGCGCAGTACTGAGTGCTATCAAGTACAGTGTCAAGCATCGTCAACCCATTACAATTTTCTGTGATAATGGGCAGGTTGTCAGGCGTTTTCAGCAGGTTGCCTCTGGGAAGGCTGCCGTGGACCAGCTAAGTGATTCTGACTTGTGGTCCATCATTGCGGATATGCTGCATTCTGATGACGTCCAGGTTAGTTGTGTACACGTTTATTCCCATCAACACATGGAACAACTGGCGGGTTGGGACCATTGGATTTGCGGAGGTAATGGACTGGCAGATGCTGCAGCTACTGCGGCGTTGGAGTCCCTGCCCTTGGAGTTGCGCCAAGCACAAGTGGCGGCGCAGAATGCCATCCTCCAGGCACACCGATGCTACAAAGAAGTGCTTGATCATTTGGTACGGGTCGGACATATGTCGGTACAATATGGCAAGCAGCTGTTTGGGCCTGCTTCTACGGCTCGGGAGTCTGATGCTCAGCGACCGGCAGTTTCGCCGTTGGATGTGCTTCATGTGGTACGGACTATTCGCTATCAGATACCCAGAGTTTTTCATGTCTCGGATCTCCAAATCTGGCTGGATTGGTTCAAGACATTGGACCATGCGGATGGGGCAGTGAAGCTGGTGTCGTGGATTGAGCTGTTGATCCATTACCAGAGTGTGACAGGCAGGTTGGGGATGATTTGTCAGGGCAAAGGCCAACATCGCTCGTGGCAGTCAGTGAACAGATCGGCAGCCATGGGGTTTGGTCAATTGTACAGAGGGTTTTGCCAGTTTGGGTGGAACATGCTCAGACAGTGTTTTCCAACATGGAAGACCATTCAAGCACGACCGCACCTTTTTAGGATACATTTTTGGACTAGTTGTCTCCCACTTCGTATCGATGGGGGATTTACTCAAATTGTTGAGGACCACTTTGCTTTGAGTAATGTGGGAAGTCTGTACTCTTCCAAAGATGTTGACAAGCTTTTAGTCGCCTCTGAGGCCTGAGGATCAGGTGGCCACAGCTTCCGCTTAGCCGCTGCTGTGGGACATGGTAAAAGAGTGTGTAAAAGAGAAGCTAACCAAGGTTAACATTATCATCAGTTTGTAAGGATCAGCAAAACCATGGTTAACATTATCATTACATACAGTAGAGCTACCACAATCCAGCTGTCCGGCAGTGGGTTGATCCATGGAGTGATGAAAGTTGGGGCCGACACCGATCAGCCAAGCGTATCATGGGATGATGGATAAGGTGGATAATTGGCTAATAAGATTTGATTATATGGTGGTTTCTCAAAACGGTTGATTTATTACTATAAATGACTATTAATGGATGATTTAGGGGTACCCCTATTTGGGAAACCACCATATACAAGGGTGAATAATGATTAATGGCTAGTAAGCTTATTGATTATATGACGATGGCTTGTTATTCTGGTTAATAATCATGACCATGGTGATTAATGGCTAATAGGGTTGACAATTATTCTCATCGCGAAACTTCATGATCCCGGTTTTCGGGTGGATGCCTTTTTTTTGGGGATTTTGTCCCCAGTTTATGATGGATCATTGTATGATTATTGGTATCCATAATGATATGTTTGGTTGATCATCAGGGATACGCCTTTTTTGTCCACTTCTCAATCAATGATCAGCATCCAGCAGTTGACGGTGTTCTGGTAATGATGGCAATTTGTTTTCCGACTGTTGTGCAACGTGTTGCAACGGCCATGAACCAGTTGGCCAATTGTAAAAGTCCCTCGTTTGTGATGTTTTTTTATCCAGAGGTAGTTGTGCATCCACGGATCTGGACATTTCTTGGTTTTTCTTGGGTAATCCCCCGAAGGTCCACTTGCAATTTGTGAGGACGAGGACCGTCCCCTTACACGTGGGGATCTCCCCAACTTGATGTCACAGTGAATTATGATGATTTCTTTAAGAGGAATTTCATCATGGTTGTACAGCTATGACTACAAAATGCATCAAGGAGCACTCATTCAAATTGTGAGTTTGCCCAACATCAATGTCATATCCAACCACTCGAAGACCTGAAATAGTTGGCCTTGGGAACAAGCAACAGCAGCAGGACTTGTTTTTTGTTCAAAAACCAACTCCATGGGGCAGCGTAGATGGTTTGCAGCCTGGATTCTTGATAGAATTGCTAACCATTGACCAAATTAACCACCATTGACCATTATGGTTTATCCATTCTTATCATTTTGGCACATCCAATTTTCGCACTGGATGCGACCCATTCGACAGGCGTCTATCTATTCTGACTAACTGACTACCTGCTGCAACTTTCCATAAGTCGATCAACTGGCCATGTGTTGCAGCTAGTGATGAAGCCGAACCTTTGATATATGACTTAATGGCTTGCCGTGCTGAACACTCAATTTTTCTGCCTCGCGCGCGCGCGCGTTTCCAGAACGTGCTTCGAGATTGGGGGGCGCTCTAGAGCGCAGGCAGCGCTCGAAAAATGCCCCCGTTTCGGGGTTGCCGCCGAGGTGCTGCTTGTTGATGGGCGTCACTGTGTGGTTGCCCAGGACACAGGGTGCTTTGGGCCAATGGAAGTTTGGCTTGTTTCTGGCGTTGACAGGAGTGCTCCATGTGTTTGGGGCCGGTCTACAAGTCTAATGCAAGATTTTTGCAGATCTTTCCATGGCATCCTTTGGCCCATGAAAAAGGTTTTCGGTGGCTTGGCTTTGCTCATGGCCATCCGCCATGATCCACCGCCTCACCATGAACCGGGGAACATCACCGTCACCATTCGCTCATCGACGGTCGAGTCGCGTCATTTGACAATCGCCAGAAAATGATGCGAACCGTCGAGGTCACCAGCCATTGCTAACCATCCATGGGATCATCGGCCATCAACCCCCCAGGGCCATTGTGAACAAACATCACTCAGCATTATTCAACCCTCATGAACCATCATCAAGTATCTGATTTAGTTATTGACTATGGTTGATGATATTATTATGAATCAGTAAGAACCATTGTTGGTTCTTCACCATCATTGAACCATCACTCATGAACTTTCATGAACTATTGTTAAACAACACCAAACCTGGTTGTCAACCAAAGTTGATGAACATTATCCAGCAGCTGAACCACCAACCACAAATTTAAACCCCCGTGAACCATTAGTTTAACCATCGTCAACCCATCTATTCACCACTATTCACCTTTGTTCACCACTATTATCCCACCATCCTTGACAACATTGAACAAGATTCACCAACATCAACCAACATGAACCAAAATTAACCATCATAAGCCAGGCTTATTGACCAACATGAACTGCCATTATTAACCATCATCAACCATCATTAACCATTGATTTTGTTCCTTAGATGGCTCCCAACATTAACAATCGAAATTTCTCGCTGTCTCAGGTGGAACTGGGCGTTGCGCCGCTTGGCAGCGACTGAGACCGGAATCTTCAACGGCTGGGGTTGATGGGGACCATGCAACAGGAGCAGAATGAATGGTTAGTGATGGTTAAGTATGATGAGTTTTATGATGTTTAATGATGGTTAATGGCGGTTAACTTTGATGAGTAACTATTAATGTGTAAACATGGCTACGAATGTGTTAAATGACGGGTAACAATGGTTTATAATCAATGGTTAATGATGGTTAATGATGGTTCATGCCGATTAATCATGATTCCTATTTGCAGAATCTACGGTACTAATGATGGAATAATGCAATGATGGTCACTATTGGACTATTGCGGGCGGTTACTTTGATGATTCATGAATTTTTGTGACCATGCTTGATAGTTGATAGTGGTTTGGAATGGCTAATGATGGTTGATCAGATAGATGATGATGGTGAATTCGAGGGTTAATGCTGGTTAGTGAGCAGGATTGATCATGTTGAATCACTAGGGGTGATGATGGTCAGTGAGCAGGGTTAAGGATGATCAGTTGGAGGATGGATGATTAACTGATGGTGTATAACCCAACACTATGACAGTTCATGATGATTTACCATGGTTGATACATTTACAGTGGTTAAGCACCATGGGGAATGATGGTCAAAGACGGTTACATGATGGTTAATGATGGTTAATGAACATGTTTGAGAATGGGTCAGAGTGCTTTGCAATGCTCAAGAATGGTCAAACATGGGTAGTAGTGATTAAGAATGGTTATGAACCTTTAGTAATGGCTGATGAATGATTAATGAATGAATTGTAAATGTGTACTCAGTACTAAGTCATGGATATGTCGGAGTTTTCTCTTTCCCGTGGGTTCCACCTACATTTGTTGAAACATGTCAGCTGTACAGCTGGCGTCTCTCTGGGGCATTGCCTTGCACCGCTTCCCGCGGCTGCGCCCAGCCTGTGAGGTTTCAAGACACCACCTATTCAGGGCAAGGCGCGGCGCAGCGGGCGCAGCAGGGAGCGGTTTCGCTGTATCCCTGAGCTGTACTGAGCTGCAAGCTTTAAAGCAACAAGATTTGGGGACCAGGGTGGTGGATTGGTGGATGAGATTTGGCGATTCAATGAGTCCGGTTCGTGATGGTGAATTGATGATTCATTGATGCTGAACTGATGCTGAATATTGGTTAATTGATAATTGATGGTTAGTCATGTTTGATAGTGAGTGATGCTCATAAGATGTGGTTGATACATTGCTGATTGCCTGTGTTTCATAATGGTTGATCATATTGGTTGGTGTGTAACACAGGTCAACATGAAAGTGCTAATGGTTCGCAATTTCGCAAATCATGGTAATTCATGGCCGTTTCACCAATCAAACAGTACTTATCCAGATTTGCAACAATGCCAATGAAGGTTGACAATCGGGTTATTTACAAAATCATTTGCATTGTTACCAATTTGTTACCAAATCATTTGTAACGTTTGTATTTTTTGTTACCAAAATTACCAATACAAAATCCTGATGATTTGTATCGGTTCTTTAAGCTTGGCGATGCGCACGCTAGCCAGCCGCCCGAGGTGCACAAGAATCAGCTATTTATTGATGATGATGAATGGTGTTTAGTGATTATTAATGTTGATGATGATTGGTCATGGTGAATGGTTATACAATGTGGTCAAATTTGCTTTTTCCGCATAGGGTTATATTGTGATGGCTTGAATGATGGCTAATCGATGGTCAATTGATCCTCATGATTAAGCAGATGATCATAATGGTAATGCTTGTACAGTGAGATAAGTTCTGCCCGGGACGAACGAGCAGTATGATGAAAACGAGTCTAAACTGATGGTTGCGGTCGGCGGTTGGCAGGGTTCACCCGCTGCAATGCTGGGGCGTTGTGGGAGGTTGGGTGGCCGTGACCGAACCTCCCTTGGTTCGGGGTGCTCAGGGCGAGCTGGTGCCAGGAACATGGAGTTACTCCCTTTGGGCCACGGCAGTTGTTGAAACAACGGCTAATGAATTGCTAAGTAGTAGTTCATGGTTAAGAAATGAGGGTTATGAATACTGGTTCGTGGTTAACTCATCGTAAATGGTGGTTACAGCTTTGGTTTGATTAATTACAGATGGTGGATGGTGGTTCTTGATGGATCATTGATGGTCAATGGCTAGTGAGTGGTTCATTGGTTGTTATTGACGGTTAAATGTGGCTGTATACTCATGAGCTAATGATGATAGATGACTTTGACCAACCATTTACCACTATCCTTATATATATATATATAAACCATTATACAATCACTGGTGGTTGATGGAGGTTGATGGCGGGCAATAATTGTTAATCCATGTTAATCCTGGTTAGATTGATGTTGGATAATGATGGATCATTGAATATTGATAGTTGACAATGGTCAATTGATGGATGCTTACCAGCTTATGGCCAAAACAAGATGGTTTCAGTGGCTAAGACAAAAGGTTGATGGTGCTAATGTTGTTGATTTTTAGTTACAATGGTTTGTAGTGTCCAGCAATTAATGGTTGTTAAACGCAGCGATATACCATTTTTAGCCAGTTGATAGTGATAATGATGCTAATGATGGTAAACGCAGCGATGAATGGTTGTTGTTTTCGATTTGCAATAGTTTGTAGTGTCCAGCAACCAGCTTGCAACTACCATTAGTGATGATGGCTAATGAATGTTGATATTGTTGAATGATGGAATGGTTGGTCAATGAGGACGGATGACGGTCAATCAGAGGGAAGAATACCAACTAAGATTGACAAGTCATCATGGCTACTCGTGGACTCATGATGGTCAGTAATGGTGAATATCTAAGTGTCTGGTTGCGGTATTTCCATGCGTTTTGGCGGCGCGTTCCATGACGAGCGTTTTGGTGCCGGTACGTCGTGTGACGCAGGATGTCCAGTCTTTTGTATCTGCGTTTTGGTAGCCTGGGAAAATGCAAAGAGAGTCAAGCGCTGGAAACGTCACTGCAGAGACCAGTGCCCTTCACTAGTGTCAAGTCTGTGCCATCTGTGTTTTGGTAGCCTTAGAGAAAGCAAATTGAGTAGT
>VSDK01004412.1:92732-127435 GCA_009767595.1 Symbiodinium kawagutii | reverse complement strand
AGTAGTAGTAGTGATAGTAGTAGTGATAGTAGTAGTAGTAGTAGTAGTAGTAGTAGTAGTAGTAGTAGTAGTAGTAGTAGTAGTAGTAGTAGTAGTAGTAGTAGTAGTAGTAGTGGTAGTAGTAGTAGTAGTAGTAGTAGGAGTCTATTTGCGTTTTTCGGCCTGCCAAAAATGCAAATAAGCATTTGTGAACTTGATGGATCAGCTTGTTGTGTCGAACCAACTGACAGAACATTTTTCTATTTCAATTTATTTTTTATACATCCATACTATATATACATGTCTTTATTTGCAAGGTGTACTTCCGCCCACCCACCCTAAGTACCTGGGTGGAAGGCGGAAATGCCGGAAACCCAGAAACGCACCACACACTATGCAAATCTCAGTCTTCACTCACTCAACTCATCTATCAAAAACATTCTCTGTGCCAAGGCGAGAAGGCTATACGGTCCGAACCGCTTCCTCTCGAACAAGGCGCCAAAACCGTCTCACCTAAGCAACGCTTTTTTAATCCATTGCCACTTAGGACCGGAACAAGCTCAAGCACTCAGAAGAGGGCAACGGTGTCGCGCCCTCATCACTGAGAGAGCTTCAGTAGTCAAATCCTCCCGCCACCCACGCATCCACGTGCCTAAAAACTACCCCATTTTCTGCAAGGCCAGTGTGGAGCCACAAACTCAGATACCTGAAGTTCAGCCAATTCAACAAGTGCTTTTTCAAGTCTTAATCCATTAACGCACGCTCAGGCAGCTTAACCACTTCTGGGAAAACTTTTCGCAAGAACCCCGGGTGTCCACACACACACACACCCTTGACATTTGCAGAAGAGGGACCACGGTTTCTCCACCTTGTATTTCCGAGGCGGGCTGGTCAAGCTCTTCAACATGAACACGAGGCAGTTCTTCCAGCTTCACCATTAAATCACAAAACCAAACCTTCCACTGCCACGCGATACCATTTGCGAAGGAAGTTGATATGGAGGATTTCATGTCGGAGCTCGATGCAGAGGAGCGACTTTATACTGAAAACGCTTCATACACCAAACGTACACCGCCAAGTACAATATACCGCCAAGCAAAATCCACGACTTGCAATCACCTTTGTCCAGTACGAGCTGCTTGGCAACAACCGCGCCGGCGACGCAGAGGACCACCTACGCTGCCAAACACAGACAGCCAATCAAAAGAAACACAATTGACAGTGCATTCACTTTCCTACACCTGCTCGCAAAGCACATGATGAATATGTTCACCGCCTCGAACCCAGGAAGTGCCAGCTTCACCATCAAGCGCAACCGCAAGACAGAGCCGAAAAAGGCGACATGAGGAGGTGCCCGCGCTCTAGAACCCACAAAATCAACCTTCTATTTGAAATCATGTGCTCGTTTTCCCACACCACAGCAAATGCAAATCACGAACCTGATTCAACGACTCCCGTCTAGGCACCGCCGCCATCCCCTGCAAGTGTGGCGCCGACAGAGATCGACTCGGACAACGAGGCACGCCTTTTCACGCTATTACATCAACAGTAAACGTCATCTAAAGCCAGATAACACAATATCACATTCGATCTATTCAATCCAGGAGGAGTGCTCCACTGACGACGACATGCAGGAAGATAAACAGTCCAGAACCCAATACCATTCCATTGCGTAATATAGCAACTCATCACCCCCACCAGCAACAACAGTGCCAAACTCGACCGAGGTGCACGATCCAGGTGGATAACACCTTCGCTCAGGGCCTCCTGGGCATCGGAGTACAAAGAAGTCCACACCAAGACGACCGAGCCCTCAAGAAGATCAGACTACAAGAACTTACCAGCAAAGCGCTTACCGCGCTCCTGCGCGGCTGCGACAAGGAACTCAAAGAGTGCAGGCCCTACATCCGCATCCGCCCATATACTAAAACATGCAACATGAACCTAGGCATCATGACAGCAGTATCAGCGCAGCACATCATATATGCTTCATCTTGCAGGCCGCTGTTCTCCTTGTACACCTTCGAAAGTGTCACATGGATAACAGACATTGACGGTCAAGTACTAGCATTCCTCGCCAAGATTTCGATTCATTACTAACAACGATGCTCAAAGACACATTCTGGCTTTCAATGACATCGATAAAATGCCTCCCACTAAAGTCACAGATCACAAATATGAACCAAACTAATCAGAAATAAAACAAAAAACATTGCAAACAATCAACAAAACCCACCTCAAGACCAAACAAGACCACAGGTATAACGAATATATACCGACTACACCAATAGGTCTCTCACGAACCAACATTAGAAAACTATGAAACAAAACGTTAAAAAAACAGGGCATATTTCCACCACTGGTTACAATCGTGCGTCGTGCGTCGGGACGGCGCTAAGGTGAATATGGTTATTGACAGTTGTTTGTGATGTTTTTTCATCATGGTACATGACGGCTAATGATTGGCTAGTGATGGTAGATTGGTTGCTCTTCGGTTTGTTCTTGTTGTATTGGGAGATCCTGAAATAGCATCGCTCCGTATTTGATGGTACATCGCCAGCAGACCACGGATGAGAGGTGTGTGAACAGCCAGCATCAGTGCTCATAGCTTATAACAGCCGGTTTGTATTTTCGCAGGTGACAAAGCGGAGGTGAATCTTCCTGGTCTCAAAGCCTTAAATGGGCAGGTTGAACATTTGATCCCTGATAGGGGACAATCCGGAAGCTGCAATGGTCATGAGCTGTGTGCAATATGTGCAAGTGCATCCACACAATTGGAATGGTTTTCTTGAAAATAACTTGCGCAACTAACTTGTTATGACACCATAACTTTTTGCACATAAATCATAACTTTTGTCCACATAATTGCATAACATCATGACACCATAACTTCGGGATTGTTTGCTTTTATCAAACCTCCATTTGCGTACCATGGCTATTCGGGAGCTAATTTGGACTCCCCTTATCAATGTGTACGTATTGAGAGATTCACGTACCCGCTCAGATGTAGAGTTTGAATTTCTATTTTGTATCAGTCTGTGTTTACAAAATTCACAAAAAACAAATATATATATATATATATATACATATATCGGTGTTTCTCAAAAAATTAATTCCCAAAAATCATCCAATATGAACCATTTCAAGCAAAGAGCCAACCTTTTTTTTGGGGGTTCCCTATTTTGGAAACTCCTTTCTTTACGCATGTTATGTGTGCATTGGATTGTTGTCCCTGCGAAATTCATCACACTGAGGTGCCACAGGAGTTGGTTGTGGATGCATTGGTTTGCTGCCGGGCCCCCGGTGGCGTGTGGCGTGCGCGGGTGATTTCGTGGGTTTGAAGGTGGATTATTTCATGGTCTACCAGGGAAACAAAAGTGAAATGTATGGTGAAATAGAGAGGTTTACCATGGTTAACAATCGAGTGATGGCAAGAACATGGGGAAGCCAATGTGTATTCAAACAGATCTGATTCCAATGCAAACAGATCGTATTCAACCATGGCAACGCCCAGATATGGTAAACATGGTTTATCATGGTTTTGCTGAAAAAAAACATATGGCACCCTGTGGCAACCATGGTAAACCATAGTTGGAGTAGCTGTACATGAAACCATTCAACTGTTAGCAAGAATAGGTGGTGCCCTCAAAGCACGAGCGCTCATCTTCCAGAAACCCTGGAAAGTAACCATCCCGTGGAACACTTCCGGAGAAGGGACCTGGTTTCCATGGTACCCTGGAGATTGTAGCCACGTATAATTGGGTGTTTCTCAAGTCATAGGGACCCCGCCAAGTCATCCTTTTTTAATCATTTATAGTATATGGTAAAGCAAGCATTTTTTGGGTACCCTTTTTTTGAAAAAACCCAAATTGGGTGTTCACCGACTATGAACCATGATTTTAGTATCTGAACGTATCTGACGCGTATCTTAACCATGTACTATGACCGTATTCACCAACCACGCTTATATCACTGTGTTTGTATACATCCATCGAACTGGTTATGGGTCAATATTGATTAACCAACCAATGGTGAATGATAGCCACCAATCATAGGGAAAACAATGGTTACATGTCGAATGGTTATAGCAATAATGGCTCCCCATCATTCGCCAATAATAATGACGGGAAAACAATGGTTAATCAACTATTAATCAATTATTCATCAACTATTAATCAACTATTAATCAACCAGGTGAATACCTAGGTCAATGACGGGGAACCAGGGGGACTAGCCGGGTCAACTCACCCAAGTGCTTATATAGCAAATCTACGGGACCTCCAGGCGATGGAGCTGCCTCCCGGATTGCCAAGTCCAAAGGTACCGGGGGGTGTCCACCGGGGCTCGGGGCTGGTGGCCATGAGGGGTGGCTCGGTTGGTTGCTGATGGCTTACTGTTGGGTTTATGGTGGTTAGTGATGGGTTAGTGGTGGTGAATTGGAGGATTTTGTGGTAGAAACGGTGCTTTAAGAATGGTTCATGATGGGTAATGATGGCTAGTGATGGGTTGATTCCTCGTTTTTGGCCATCGGAGGAGCAACGCCTTGCAGCACACAAGGCTCTGGATGATTTCTTGGCATTGAAAGGCCAATTTGAAACTGTTGCTTTGCCTTCCGCTTCAGCATCCAAAACTGAAGTGACAACATGGTATCGCTGCAAACAGCCATCTCACGTTCTGCGTGAGATGGGCCTTTGGTGCTGCGCGCTTGGCAGTTCGCAAGGACAGACCGAGCGATTTTGGGCCACTTTGAGTCGACAAGTCGTTCCCATCAGAGCTTCTTTGGAGCCGGAAACCAGGCAGCTCATCACTTCTGTGGCTTGCAATTGGCGGTTGCTCTATCCAAATATGTTTCGGCTTTGCGTGGACAAATATATATGTGCTCCTTACTGCTTTTCTGAATACCAATACCGCGTCTCCGTAATTTTTTTTTGAAGCCCAAAGGAAGGATCCGTGCCTTGGTCCTAACAAAATGCTCAGATTCTTTTTTTGCAGCCCGAAAAAAACACCGCGACGCCTTTCATCAGCTTTGTTCTCTGAAAGAAGAGACGGTCCGCACAATGGCGCGTTCCTGAGTTTGAGCAGAGGCGCGTTGCCGAAATCCTGGAAGGCGATTGCTCTGAGATATGTCTTCTGAGTCCGAGTTTTCGGAAAGCTCGGATGGCAGTGCGCCTCTATGGGCCCAAGAAACTGTAGCCATTTGCAAAGCGGATGAGCTCGGCCTCGTTGATTGCGCCGAGGCCATTGACATGGAAATTGAACAGGACTTGGAACATTTGTTGGCGAAAGCTAGCGTCAGCTAACTGAAGTTGTTTTTACTTTAGCAAGTTATTGGCAGGGACGCAATTTCTAAAAATCTCAAATCATTGAATAACAAAATTCTTGGGCCCTCCACCACTCGCCATACTCTTGTTGCCGGTTTCTTTCATCAACAGGACTGCATGTTTTCTGATGGTTTGTGTTTCCAGGCAGGTCAGTTGCAAGGCTAGCTTATGTCATTTACCCGGAGCCTCCAGTAGAACTTGAGTGCAGAGAGACAGCGCCGATCCTTTTGCCGAGGTGGACAAAAAGGATTTGCAGTGCCCGGACCTTCAATTAAACAACAATCAACCCATGCGTCTCCTGACGCGCGTCTCCTGACACAGCGTTTTGCGTCTTGCGTCTGGGGCGTTCCAAGGGTAGTAGGAATGGTGGTTTAACAATGGTTCATGATGGGTTTTGATGGCTAGTCATGGGTTACTGCCGGGTAAATGCTGGTTAATGATGGTGAGCGATGGTCAATGATAACTTAATGTTGGTCTTATGGTGGTTAATCATGGTTAATTAAAGATGGGGTAATGGTGGTTAATGAGGGACTGTTGGTCAACGTTGGTCAATCATTAGGGTTCCTGACGATTCATGATGGTTAATGCACGACGGTTGGTTAATGGTAAACGGATAATGGTGTTTACGTTGATGCTTAAAGTTGCGGTCGATGCTGGTTCGTGCATAAATCATCAAATTATTCAGATATGTTCACAATTTGTTAGAATAAAACAATTCAATTTTCATATCAAACTAATGAAGCAATTATGTTATCTCTTTTCCATGAGAAACAATGCTGTCACCGTAAAAGTTTGGCTAAAAAAAAACTTTGACGCAGTAGCCTGCCAAAGCAAGTTTGGGCGAACTTGCCTTCTAGTGCTCAGCCTATTTTCGAAACATTTGATTGAGAGAATTTTCGTGAAAATTTTATTTGGTTTGGAATATTTGTGGTGACTTGACCCATAGCCAGATGATAGGCGAATCAACAACCAATTTGTGAACCAACACCATTTCAGAATGAAATTTCTCAACAATAACATCAGTTTCCATGTCAAACTATCGTTGGATAAAGACCCTGGTGCAAGTTTCAACGATTCAAATCAAAACACTAACAACCCGAAATTAGCAACCCGAAGGTTCCCCTAAAAAATCGGCCCTGTTTCAATGCTACAAACTACAAGCTCCAACAAAAATGCGAACGCGGCGGGGGTTTTCGTTGGGCGGATCGCTGCTTCCACGGCTGGGGAGCTTGCGGGCAACCATCATAAATATAAATGATGGGTAAGATGGTTAAATAAAATTTGGTTAATTAATAATGGTTAATAGTGGTTAGTAATGGTTAATAGTGGTCAAGAGTAGGGGGTTAATATCTACTGGTGGTAGTTCAACATTTTTAATGGTGATTGGCCACAATGACAAAAAGTTGTTTCGAAATTCATCCCACACCTAAAATCAACTGGTATTGTTATTGATCATGTCACTTGTTAGAGGATTCTCGGATTATTCCTTCATCACGTATTTTGTTCAAGTTTGCAAATCCAGCTTACATGTATGTTCAAACGTTCTATGGGAAATGATGCTTGGCCAATCAGAACAAATCAGTCGACTGCCCAGTAACCGGATTGAACTTTGTGTCCAAGCAGCCCGAACTATCATTGGAATATCCATCGCTCGAGCGGTGCAAGTCAACCATCATTAACCATCAATTCAACGGCTTCTATTTTCATTTACCACCATCCATGAAATCACCATCATCAGCCATCACTTCAACCACGATTACCGATCACCAGCAATTCCAGCTACATTAATCAACACAATCTATTACCATCAATCACCATTTCTATTATGATAGTTCCATCATGTTCCAACCACTATTCACCCACTATTTATACTCAATCATACACCATCAATCATCATTCACCACCATTAACCCATCATTGACCATTGCTTCACCCATCATTAGCCATTGCCTTATCCATTATTTACCCTTCCCAACTTGACCGACGGCGCAGGTGCCGCCACCATTGCGGGCGGCTTGGGGAAGGAAGGGCAGGTTCGACCGATGGGGACAGGGCGGTGATTGGTGGCAAGCCATGGTCAAATGATGGGTGCATGATGGGTTGATTATGGGTTAATGATGGGTTAACCATGGATGAAGCAATGGTTAATGATGGGTTCACGATGGGCTCATGATGGGTTGACGATGGGTTCATGATAGACTGATGTCACTCACCACCATTACATAACCATATGTCCACTGAGATACGTCTATCCAGTAGTGATTTAAGTCTACCCTATACATTACTTATGCCACTAACCACCATTACTACCCATCATTAGTTTTTGGTCAATGTTGGCTCATGATGGGTCAACGTTGCTTCGACGCAGCAGTTGATCCCCGCGAGTCCATCAGCAATCCACTCCCCAGGGCCGCAGCGAAAGGGTACCGCTTGACGAGCACTTATGATGCGGTGATTGGTAAGTGGTATCATCGGTGGGTAGTTGGTCAGTTTCAAGTGGTATATAATCTACGTGAATCATTACTTCATATTAGTTCTTGGCCAAGAAAATGGTAAGTTGGCTAGCTGGTTGGTTGTGGTTTGGGCAAGACACATTCTTCGAGAAAGACGCCAGTATGTGAAAGAATTGTGTCCGCGGTTCTGCGCATCATTGCCAAGGTTAACAACTGCCATTCATTTGTTATATCTTTGCTCTATAGAAATTGATGTTTTTTACACATATACTTTATACATGTAAAACTATTTCCAGACGTATACTTACATGTCTAAAAATGCCTTTCCACATACACATGTTGTTAATGATGTTTTAAATGATAATAACGATGATATCTAACAACATAAAATGATCATGATAATAACGATCACACAATAATTTCATAGCATTTTTTTACATATTCAATGTGTGTTGTCCCATGTAAAAAAGGTTCCCTAGCCCACTGGCACCATCGCATGCGAGGCCATCGGCGTGGTGGCCAATTTCATGAATGGCCAGAAACTCAGCGCAGGCTGAGTGGAAGGTTGCGATGTAGAGCGGAAGGTTGGTGGTTTTTATAGCAGTGAATCATGGTCAAGAATGGTTAATGATGGTTGATAGGGGTTGACAATGGTTAACACTGGTTTATGATGGTTAACACTGGTTAATGATGGTTAACAATGGTTAATAATGGTCACAGATATGGTTAATAATGGTTACTGCTGGTTAACACTGGGGAATAATAAGCAACAATGATATCTAAACAACAACTCGTTGATGGTTTTATATTGGTTTCATAGTGGCTAATAATAATTAACATAAGCAACAATAATGGTTGAACATTGTTTGACCAAATGAAAATATTAACAACTGTTTGGTTGACAGATATTTTTCACAGGGGTTGACACCACCAACCAGATAGGCACATGTACATATACCATGGCATATTTTAGGTTGTATGTATAAGTGTGTGATGTAACGTCAGTCCCGACTTTATTTGGCAAACTTGTGCATTAACCTCTCGCAGCATCAGCTTCAGCCAGTGAAGTTGGCATTTGGGTATAGCTTCAAATTCTGGATTATAGTGGTTAATCTCAACGACAATGTCAAACAACTATGCTCAGTATTAGGCAATAGTTGTTGTAATCATCGTAGTGATTTAAATAGCTTCCCATAGCTTCAAAATTGGCTGATAATAGGGAAGAAGAACCAACAACCATGATGGTTATATAAACAACTATTGCTTGGACATGTTTGCTATTTTTTTACAATATTTCATATTTTTCAGAGGGGTTGAAACCACCCGCCAAACATTCTCAGTCCTCAAACACCGCTTGCAACATGGTCCACAGTGCTGGCCATTACTAAGCTTTAAGTGGTGGATATTTTTCTGATGGTGTTTTTTGCTAAGCAGTACTATGCTCAGTTGCTTCTACCAACAGAGCAACCGTTTGGATCCATCGGTCCATCAGCCCTGGACCCGCATGTTGGTCATCAAACCTCGCCGAGGCAAAACCCCCGCGGAGCGAAACTTGCGGCAGTTTTCCTGGGCCAGGCGAGGTCGAAGGGCCAGGCAAAGGTGACCAGGGGCAGGTGATGAGCTGGTCGTTTTCATGAACCACAGCTGCGCAGCCCAAGAGCGGGTGATTTACCATCAACGAAACACGTTTCTGTCAATTCGGTCTGAAAATGATAGAAACCTGGGACATGATCACCATCCATCACCATCCATCACCACCATCTTGGGGTTCCCGTGCTTTTCCTGGTAGATCATCAATCGCATGGTACCTGCGTTCTGACCGGGGCCACCTGCGTGGCTGGGGGAAAAGGCGCGGCCAGTGATTTATTACTGTGAATTGGGAGAAGTAGACCGTCGAATGATTATTCATAAATGATTAGCAATAATGATGAATAGTTGTGTATCATTATCTCATGAGTGATTTAATATTACAGTAGTAATGATTAACGAGAAATGCTGAGAATGAATCGCTCATTCTTACTGATTGCTCATGGTCAGTAAGCTTGAATTGTGGTCATTACTGATCAACTATCATGAGAGATGAATCATCCTTGATGATGGGTGATCATTGGTCAATTTTTTGATTGGGGGGGATGTCAGCGGTTGCGGGGCACAGGGCAACCCTCTCGGCAACCCTGCCCCGCAGGCAATTCAACGGGCCTCTCTTCAAGACCTTGAAGGACAAGGCCAGCGACCAGAAGTGGTTGAGCAACAAGGATGGTGAGACGAATCACAGTGCTGAGAACTGCATATAATGGCAATGATTATCCATGATGATGATGATGATGATGATGATGATGATGATGATGATGATGCATGATTTTTTAGTTAACAACTATGATCAACACTATGAACAACTATGATGATGGTCTATGCTGATGGTCTATGACGACGATGATGACAGCAGCCATCGCTGCATCACTTTGCCGCGGCGAGCCGCGCGGCTCAGGTGGGCGCTGAGTTGCAGAACATCGTCTACTACCGGGGCGATGAAAGCCTGGCGTCCCAGAGGGCTGACGCAGGCACCGTGGTTCCCCAGTGTTTCAGCCATCGTTTTGGGAAGTGGACAATCGCGGGCGTTTGGGGGATTCATTGGGAAAGATTGGTTGGATCATGGATGATCATGGTAGTTGGACACTATGAAGCATTTAGTGGCTATTTTGGTGAACCAGCCATTAACCGACTAAGCAATCAACCATCAGCCAACAGCATCACCATCATCTTCAGATCGACCTCACAGCAACCATGGTTTACTAAGAAAAAGCAGACCTTTGAGCAATCATGAATCATGAACGATTCTCAGGTCAAAACTAAGCATCATTCAACCCTTATGGGGACTATTGTAACCATTGCTGATCCGGATGGCTTAATACTAGAGTATAGAACAGTGGACAAGAACACAAACAATATTGACTAGTGCCGTAGTATTAGCAATTGTTTTAATTAATCAACGAGTAACAAACCACTATCAACATCTATCAACCCTTATTCATTATTTTACTATTGATTTTACAGACCAATTGTTAACAACCCTGAACTTACCAGTATTTGCGAGCAATTGTCCCATTCGAAAGGATCTTCAACCATGAGTACCCATCATTACCGATCCTTGAAACTCCATTTCTCGTTTGTACTTCAACTCCAATGCTGATCGAAGGTGCTCCCCTGAAAGTGTTCATCAGCTTCGCTCTTTGCTCAGGGGGTCATTGCTGGGAATATGATCATAGCTCACCACCACTAGCGATCATGTTTGCCATTATTTTTTCCATCATCTCATGAATCAACCATGATAAAGGTGGTTATCCAACTGCTTGATAATCATAGCAATCATGTTTGCTATCATAAAGAATTGTTCTCCTGGATCAATCTTTAGGAGATGATTATCCAACTGCTGCCTAGGGATGGGGACGAGTCACTGACACGCCTGAGATCACTACATGATCATGACGCCCTCCAAACAGTGTCTCGGCGGCGCACTGGCGAGTTGCTCGAAAAAAGTACACTGGTTGTAGCTGATGGTTGGTCTAGTTGCAAATTTCGTTGGTGGTGAACCATGGTGAACTAAGTAAACCACCAGTGGTTGAGTGGTTAACTATGAAACTAGTTGGGTGAATAGCAAACAACTTTAGTTGAGTGGCTAACTATAAAATATCATTACCAACCATTGTGAATCAAAGACTTTGCCATTGATAGACGATAATTACGCTTATTACTGTAAGTAAGTATCATGAACCATCACCAACCACTATCAACCATTTTTAACCATCAATCGCTACAGTAGTTGCTTGGTTCTCTCAAGTCCCTGCAATGGTTGGGTTTGCTCAGCCTGTCTCCATTGTGGCGGGAAGGAAAAATTCATCTCCCAGGAACCCAACGAGGTTTGGGCCGCACCACCAGCCACCCATGGGGCTTAGCGCGCAACAACGATGGTCCACTGATGATGGTCAATCACCAACAATTTGGACGACCAAAACCCATCACTACTGTGACTAACCATTTATGGAGAAATCCCTTTTGTTTCTATAGGTCATAGTGAGTCTCTTGAAAGATCTACACGAGATAGAGCTAAGCTTAGGAGCCTGGGAAGCATCATTGAGAGCTACCAGCTCAGCTAAGCTTGTTGATTTTTTCAAAGGTACAGTTGAGCTGGTATAGTGATCAATGGTATAGTTTTCTTCTCAAGAGCTACCATCATTTGGTAGCTTGTTGATTTTTTCAACCTGCCCATGCTCTTAAGGTGTTGGAAACTTGCATCCTATACCGATACACCCCAGTTAGTCTTCATCCTACATTCAAAACTGCGAAGACCGGTGTGGGCCCCTGCCATGTAGTAGGAAGTTCGACGGCAGCCGCCCATGTAGATCGCAGGCTGCCCAAAGAAAGCGCACAGCAGCAACGCAGCGCCGCAGCAGCGCACCATGTTGGAAAAGTAGTCGGAGCACACGGCCCCACCTTAGTGAAACAAGGTACCTTAGTCCACCAGGAACCTTAGCTCAGGAACGCGAAGACGTCCCCGTTTGATGTTTATGTGCCCATATGAGCCTAACCGTGGAGGTCATGTGAGGGAGTGCAGTGTCCCCTAATTCATCATGGAAAATCCAACCAAGACGCTTTTGCAGAGGGTTCAACAAACGAACCTGAATGAATCTAGGAGCCGGATTCTTTTCACAGCGCCACATTATGTGGTCCAAAGTGCCAAAGGCCTTTGAACAGAGAGGACAGGTGCCATCTACTGATTCATCATGGGAAGCGTGAGCCGCAGGGCTCCAAAAAGAACCCATCATGAGCGCACGCGCAGCGGCATCGGCATGAAGCCAATGCCGGAGCTTTTTGTGATCTAAAGTCTTGACCATGTTTCGCAGAGCAACAGCGGTGTGACCCTGAGTGATCTCGCGGCTGTCTCTTCTGTTCTTTTCAAGAAAACTGTCAAAACAGCATTGCTTGTACATCAGCCTGATATTATGAAGCTGGAGCCCAAGCTCCTGCAGCGAACCTTCCCTGAGGTCCAAATCAACCCGCTCCATCCCCTGGAGCGGCTTCCAAGTTCCTGTTACTTTCCAAAGATAAGGCGCCGACTCAACGAAACCTAAATCCTTCAAGTGTTTCCTTAGCAAGTGCAGCGCCGTGTGAGGCGCCTTTTGCCAACGAGGCCTTTGCCCTTTTTTGATGGCCCGGTAAACACGAGCCCAAGTTCGGGTCAAAACTACAAAATGGAGAAAAGAAACCGAACCATAAAACATTTTCCTCAGGGCCCGAGCAGCCCCGCTGCCAGTACCCAATGCTTTTGTGAGCATGCTGAAAAGAGATTCCGACATGCCTTTTGTGGGCCACCTCCCGATCCACCCGAAAGCGGCTTTGGCCATGACAAAGGCTTGAAAAACCCTGATCTGCAATTCCCAAGGCACAGGTACAGACATAAGCAACTGAGCCCTACGACGAGCAGATTGAAGTCTTTGAATTTCAGATGGACTATCCGTCCTTGGCCTGCCAGCGGTAGTAGCACCTAAGACTTTGACGTCCGTTTTGACCCATTGGGGCCAAGTTTCTGTGAGTTGCTGCTGGGCCCCTGCCATGAGGTTGTGGCGATTGCAAGTTACAAGTCATTTTTGCTCGCCACTTGTATTATGAGTCCATAGACACTGGTATCCCCACAGAACATCGTTTGATATCTTGTTTAATTAATTAATCATAAAGAACCACCCAGCATTTTTGGGGAGGGTGACACTCTTTACGACCAATCACATATATTATGGTTTCTCAGAATATGGGGACCCCCAAGTTATCATCCTTTATCAACAATTTCTAGTAAGAAGCCAACAATTGTAATTGTTTCACCATAAGTTTGTTGACTATTATCCCCTTTCATCAACCATTTTCCAGTATGAACTACTATTAACCACTAACCACTATAAAAACCAACCATTTTGGGAGTCACCTATGACTTCAAAACCCACGATAGAACTCGCGCAGATTTTTCCGTTTCATGGAGTGCCAGGTGTTTGGTGGAGAAGGGTTGCTTGCACACCGCCGAAATGCTGGATGGCGTCGGACGTCCCAAAGACACAAGAAGTGGATGGTTGGCATTTGGTGGATTTCTAGGGCTTTATTAATGATAGATAGAATCAATATATGGGAGTTGTACAAAAGGTCCTTGTAAGGACTTTAGTTTGCCATGACCTTTGATCTTATGAATCAACGGTTCGCTAAAGTTTTTTCTCGAATTCGCTAAAGAAAATGTTTTCTCGCGAAAGTTTTTGCGAAAGTTCATTTTGTACTGTTCTCACAACCCATGACGGAAGAAAACAAAACATGAAGTTTATCAGGTCCTGAAAGATCAAAGTCATTTCGCGAAAGTTTCGCTAAAGTTTTGCGAAAATCATCGCGAAAGATCAGGTTTTTTGTGAAGAGCCCTCCCTCCTAGATGAGATGGTCATGTTGGCCAGATCTTATATTGAAGACTGCTTGGGGAGATCCTGAGCTGGACAGATGAGATGTGTGAAGAAAAGGTGAGCAAAGATTCGAGGACAGGGGACCCGTGTCCGGTCTCCAAGATAGCCAGATATTTTGAAATCCTTATTTACACATATTTACACCATCCGAAGCAAAGAGCTTTCTGGGCCCGCGAAAGTTAAACATGGAGTTCGCTAAAGTTTCGCTAAAGAAAATTTTTTTCTCGCTAAGATGGCCGTTCCCGGAACAAGGAATTTTGGACAACGCCCATATAGAATCATCCTTTGGAATTGATGTCATGTTAATGAGGGTGACTTTAATGATGGTTTTATAGGGGACCATAGTGGTTGATGATAGACCGATTTTGAGAAAGCCCATTTATAATAGACCGATTTTGAGAAAGCCAACAGTTAATGTGTGGGGCATTGGCGACGAAAAATTGCTTGGTGGTTGTGCGGTCATGGATCACCCATCATGGTTGATGATCATAAGGTTATCAACGATCTAATATGGTGTCCATAACCAGGTATAAATTGCCAACCTACAGATTGTCAAGCATACTTGTGGATGATTATGAACCATATTTGAGGGATGATCATCACATCACCTGGAGAATCCACCATTTGTATTGGTTTGCCTACGAATTGTCTCGGCAAGAGACAGGAGAAACCAAACAGAGCTCAGGTAAGGAGTGCTTAGGCACACGGCAAACATTGCACATACTCAACGCTGTCTCAAGTGGTATGAGATCCTTGGCGCTTTGGAGGATCTTCGTAGCTCGATAGGAGGACAACAGCGCTCACCAGCATGCAAAAACACCACAGGTAAACACCAGCACATAAACCATTCAGTGCAGAAAAAAGCACCAGCACGGAATGAAGAAAGCTCACAGAAACACACCAGGAAAACAACACAAAGACACCACCACACGAAAACACCAGCAGACAAAGCATGCGGAGATCCCTGTGCGAGAGCGTTGTGCGATGGACTGAAAGTCTGTGAAGCTCACATGCATAAAGAGATGCGCCAGTTGCGTCCCATCAATTGTTTCGCAATATTGGTCACTTTGGGTGAACAACATTTAAACACTAAGTAGATCTATAGATGGTCAACTGGTGAATTTGAATGATTTATGTTGGTTCACTAAACACATTGAAACAACATATTTGGTGAACTGACTGTTGAAGTGTAACTGTTGAGTGTCTTGTTTCACCACAAATTACTACTCAAATATAGGTAAACCACCATCAATCTATGAACTGACTCCCTTGATTAACACATTGAAACAGCTGTTGAAGTGGCTAACCCACTGCTGATGACTTGAGCAGCGCGCCGTGCGTCGAACGCCGCGAGGCGGCTGGTTCTTTGGGGGGGATTTTCTTCTAGTTGTTTGAGATGATAAGTAATTAAGCATCCATGGAAACATATCTTATAAGCATATAACTGTTAGGGATGTTAGGGTTTAGGGTTTATGATTATAAGCATATCTTCTAGTTGTTTGAGATGAAACTAAATAATCCATATAATCCAAGAAACTATAATGGTTTGATGTTGTAATCAATATTATTTTCTTTAGTTGTTTTGATTACAATCAATGCAACTATAATCCATACAACTATAATACAACCATATTTGATCAGCAAATAAAACTACACTTATATAATGGTCATCATAATCCATATGATGATAAGCCATATAATCCAAATCTTAAAAGCATAATTAAGTATAATCCATCATACAACCATTAACAATCAGCAGGTAAAACAAATGTAAATTGATGTTAATGGTCATCATAACTAAGTGGTTGTAATCGATTATAACAATGAACAACCATTAACAGTCGATTGAAACCATTATTGTGGTCGATGATAACGATAGTGAATTAAGCGTTGATTATGAAACCATGTTGAATGAATAGCGATTGCAATTGAATGATGCCACCAAACATTGAATCTAAATGTTTATTAACCAGTCACTGTAGCCATCAACTCATGAAAATCCACACAGAAGCTATCATTGATAGCTAGCAGCTAGCAGCTGATATCATCCGCTGGTTTATCCTTGGGGCAACCACAGGGTATGGGGCATGAATTGGAAACAGATCAGGCACCTCTGCTGCGGGCCGACAATGTGCGGGGCCCTAGGAGTTTTCCCATTCATGGTTTTGCAGGGTCCAGCCATGTGTCCCATTGAGAGGTGTGCTAGGAGTGCAGATGGCTGCCTGCAAAACTATGGATTTCTGAAAATGGTCGCCGTCAACGACCTTGAACGTTTGCAGTAACAACACCTTGTGTGTGTCGCCAGAATTACCTGGAGGTGGATGCTGTTTGATAATTTGAGCGGTGTGAAACAGGGCTTGAACCACGCTGCATGATGATTGTGACAGACAACATTTGGGACGAATGCAATATACCAATGAAGCGCAGGCACGAGCACTGTGAAGCGGTGGGCTGACTTTGCCCCGTCTTTAAAGACACTTGGGTGGTCGGTTTGACGGTTATTACTGGTTCAGCGGTGGAGATAACGCTTCTTTTCATGTTGGTTAGTAGCTAGCAATGGTTGACTTCAAGATGGTTCGTACCGTGGTTAGTAGTAGTGAACATGGGTCGGTAATCATGGCTGAATCAAAGTTGATCAATCAAGTTTCCACTGTTTCCATGAGATTAAGATGGTTTCTACCAGCAGATGCCAGCAACCATCAACCCTGTGAAGGGCTGTGTAACCTGCTCGCAGGCATTTGGGTGAACATCATGATGCGTAGTCCGTTTGGAGAGCATCACGGCCAGATGTCCATGGTATTCCTTGGCATTCCACGGCAGTCCGTGGCATTCCATTGCATTCCCATCCTCCCCAAATTTGCATTTGTTTGGTGAGGGATCCAACTATGATTCAACTACAATTCAGCCATCAATTTTCCATGGATCAAATGCTGGGTGGTTTCCAACTATGACTCAGCCATGACTTACCCATGGATCAACTTAGCACCTGGACCCAGAGACTTCCCCATGACTTCCCCATGTGGATCTACCCATGGTAGCTGGCGGCGGAGGTGGAGTTGGACAACTTGAAGTCGCTGGCGCAGGAGGCACGACATGGCCCAGTTGGTGAAGAGAACTTCAGGCTAAGTACCACCATAGTAGATGTAGCTGTAGTTCAGCGGCGAATCGAATCTCTAACCATCGGTTACTAATGGCTGCTATTACTATTAATTATTACTACTACTACTTCTACTACTACGACTACGACTACGACTACGACTACGACTACGACTACTACTACTACTACTACATCTACTTCTACTTCTATTTCTACTTCTACTTCTACTTCTACTTTTACTTCTACTTCTTCTACTAAAAGTGATAAGAATTCCCATGAATCAACCAATGTATCCACCCAATTCATCACCACTAGTTGCATGGCTGTCGGTCAGAATCCTGTACTGCTGTTTTTTCATCATAAACCTTTGTTTTCCCTTTTATTGTTCAAATAATTATTATTCAGTATTTATGGTAAATATTGACCCATAGGCATTTCCCGCCATTAGAAGCATATCACTAGTCAACCCAGAAACCCAATCCAAGAATTCCCATGAATCCACAAATTATACCTCACCATTGCTAATCACTTAACAGTACTATTGCTCATCACTTTCTATTGCTAATCACCACCACCTACATCACCTATGACTCAGAACAAGCCCATTGACCAGTATATCACTCAGAACACTCAGTACAATCACTTACATCACTGACTTTTCTTAATCACTGACTTTTGTTAATCACGACCACCTACATCACCTATGAATCAGAACAGCCCCATCATCACCAGTATATCATTCAGTACAATGCCATCACATGTGACCACTACCGGGGGATGCGAATTGGCCGCTCAGGTGGCCTTACACTTCGGGCTGCCCACAGAGTTTACGCCGGAGCAGCCGGGCACCACGGGGCTACGCAAAGCCACGCCATCCACCACTGGGATGAGGAAAGGCTCATTGTTTTTTGATCACTTAGTGGTCATGATGGTTAGTGATAGTTTGTAGTTATTGATGGTTAGTGATGGTCAGTGATGGTTAGTGATGGGCAATGATGGTTAGTGATGGTTACTGGTTTGTGATGGTTAGTGATGGTTAGTGATGGTTAATGAGGGTTTGTGATGGTTAGTGATGGTTAGTGGTTTGTGATGGTTAGTGATGGTTAGTGATGGTTAGTGGTTTGTGATGGTTGGTGATGGTTAGTGGTTTGTGATGGTTAGTGATGGTTAGTGGTTGGTGATGGTTAGTGATGGTTAGTGTTTGGTGATGGTTAGTGGTTTGTGATGGTTAGTGATCGTAAATGATGGTTAGTGATGATTAGTGGTTTGTGATGGTTTGTGATGGTTAGTGGTTTGTGATGGTTAGTGATGGTTAGTGGTTTGTGATGGTTAGTGATGATTAGTGGTTTATGATGGTTAGTGATGGTTAGTGGTTGGTGATGGTTAGTGGTTTGTGATGGTTAGTGATGGTAAATGATGGTTAATGATGCTTAGTGATGGTTAGTGGTTTGTGACGGTTAGTGATGGTTAGTGGTTAGTGATGGTTAGTAATGCTTGTCACTCATTAATCATTAATCACTTGATTGACAGTGGTTATAGATATGATAACTAAGATGATGACGACTAATGACGAGTGGCAACACTTGCACTGGCCGGTTGGTATATGAAACAAACACTCTCAGATGGGTTGTTTAATAGATGAGTGCTATGGTTTTAATGCCGAGAAGCGTCAACTTGATTAATCGGTTTCACAGATATCCAAGATTAGCTTAGTTTAATCAACTTGTTTAATCCGTGTAGTTCTTGCCAAGGATATCGCAAGAACGGTTTTTGAGTGTCGATGAACCATTGCAAACCATCTTTAGCGACCGTGTTTTAAGCAAATGACTTAAGCACAGGACCAATTAGTAGGCATCGTCTATTCATGGTCGATCCACATTCAGAAGTGGCCTACGGCTGAAATCACCACATTTTTGGTGAAACTGATGGTGGTTGATTGTGGGTTATCATGATGAGTTATCATGGTGGATTTCACAATACGGAAATTCATTTGTTGGTACAACTGCTGGTTAAGTGACATGATCACTATGACAGCTCAGATCCTCTCAAGCCGTGGCTTATTTTTTGGTATATGATGGTATATGTGTATGTAGAAAGCTATTAGTTATACGAATCACAGGTGAACAAAAAATGAAATAAACATCGATTTATAGTACTAGGCATACTATATAATTATTGTTGACGTATATCTATGTGCATGCGCAGATAATAAGGGTTTACTGACAGATACAAATGAAAAACAGTCTAATATAATTATGGTGGTTTCTCAAAATAGGGTTCCCCAAATCATCTAAATATTGGTCGTTTAGAGTACTAAACCAACTATTTTGGGGGTACCCCTATTTTCAGAAACCACGACTTAGTAGTTGTTTAAACATTTGTGTTGGCTATCAATATGGTACTCATCATCACATCAATAATGGTTAACATACAGGTTATTATCACAACCATTATTGTTGGTTAGTCACTGTTGTTGGTTATTGTTGTTTATCAACATAATAAACCTAGAATCGTAGGTTAGTCACCATTGTTGGCTATTGTTGGTTAGTCACTATTGTTGGTTATTATTCAACAAGAGTAAGAATAACCAACAATAGTGACTAACCAACAATATTGTTGATAATAAACAACCAGAATATTGTCACCATTGTTCATACAGGTTATCAACAGAATGGTTGACCTACGTCACAATGCGCAGGGACAGGTCCGATCCTTTCTCGGCCAGGCTGGGGCCAGGCCTGGCCAGCTATTCCTTGACCAACCTGCTGGTTGAACGGTCAGTGGTGTTGTGTTGAACGCAACTAACCTTAACTAACCCATCAGCGAACCCCAACAATGGTTGGTTTATGTTTGTGTTTATAAGAACAATTCTAAAAAGATCCTAACCCATTGATTGAGTGTCAATTTGTTTCCCATGACGATCGACTGAATCTATCAAGCAATCAATTACGTACCCCATCTATTTACCAACCGTGAATTATCGTTAATTGAGAATCAACCATACTAACCATCCATTCAAAATTTCCCATTATGACTAGGGAAACCACCATGGCTTCGGGGTCAAATTTACCCATCACTGTGTGGGGCGTTCGACTTATCAATTGCTGAGATCCGCTGGGGAGTCAGGTCCGTGATGATTTTCGACTTCTCGGATACCAAACGCCACGAGCAGGCGTGCGTGCTGCGGCGTGGAGGTGGGTCTCCAGGGACAAATGATGACGAGGTTAATGATGGAAGGTATTTTTTCATATATATAATTTTATTTATATAATATTCGAATATATACATAACAAATATTTAAAAACATGTTTTTTTTAAGTTATATTCTGACTGTGTATATATATATATATACATATACATATGTTTCAGATGATAGTTGGTCGCAGTTTTAGTGTGCATGTGCATACATAATCATGCATATTCCTTCATTGATGGCAAGGATATATAACAATGCTGATGCTTGTAAGATGATGGCATATACATGTATATACCATGCCATATGGTGAATAATGATGGATCAATGGATATATGTTGTTGTCGGCTTGCAAGGATGAGCATTGATTGACATTGATGTCAAATGCTGGGTGATGACAACAAGCAAGGTCACACAACTGATGTTTGATGATAGTTGTAATGTGGTTGTTTTCATTGTGGTTTATGTAACTATCATCAAACATGCCAATAAACAGAGATGTAATGAAAATATAATCACTATACGTCCACAATTTATTGTTTATGTAAACGGAGTATGAGAAACTACCATGCCAATAAATGGTGGACGATGGACATCCCTGGCACCGATTTTTTTTTGGTTTTCAGGTGTTCACTCGGTGCATGGCGATAATCATAGCCATGCATGGGAATAGTTGCTAGTAGGATATGCAGCAAGGGTATTGACACTCCAGCCTGGATCATGGTTCATTTGGGTCTATGTGTACAAGCAAGCTTGCTGTTTTCCATTGCTTTCCCTCCATCACTATCTATGGATAGTTTTACGGATGCTATAGATATACTTACAAATTTCTATGTACCATAACAGTTTTACCATACATAAAATTTTGTGAGTTTCTGATTGCCAGGAGTTGCCAGCTGGCCATGGCGCACTCCCAGCTTGTCCCATCATGGTAGCGACTAGTGACGCTTATCAAAGGTTGATGGTGAGGACCCTTGATGGTTGATCATGTAGCCATGAAAAGAAACAGTATTAGTCATGCTTCCAAACATCATGGTGAGCATAATTTGCTTGTGAGTGTTACCAAATGGGTTTGTTTTTTGGCCGATCTTCTGTTCATCCGGCCTGTCATAATTGCTGCCGGGCCGGCCAGCAACACGACGTGCGGTGCTTGGAAGCGGCGGATTGAAATTTGGTGGTGGAACTGTATCGGATAGATATCGTGTAAGTGTACGTCTAGACGTACGGGCATATGGCGCACTTGTGTTGTATATTTGTTTGACATGTGTAACTACATATTTATGTGAGTGTGTGTGTGTCATGTATCAAAGCAAAATTTTAAGACATTATTTTGTATGTAATTGCTATAAGTATTTATTTGATATGTATATTTCAAAGTGATGTGTAGTAATATATGTTTAACTATTAACAAATGCAAAGATACATGTCTATAACAAATCTATGTGTAATAATCTGTTTACCAAATAACATACATATATATATATATACAATAACATCATCACATTAATATAGCAATATATATTTCATAATCTGTAATTAGGTAATACAACAAATGCAAAGATGGTCAGCCATCATAAACCGCTATTGGGTGCGGTAAATCTGGAGACTTCCGCAGGCGATGCTCTTTCAAGAGGCCAAGAATGGTGGGAGCCCATTGGCTATCAGCATGGCAGGCGCGGTGAACCGTGCCGTGGTCCCGTTCATGGCGCGTGGTTCATGGTGGTTCATGGTTGTTGATCAGAGGATTTCATGGTTGAAAATGCATGGCGATTGGGTTGGTCATGATTGTTGACAATGTTAGTTTGAAATGGTTGGTGGATACATTCATGGTTGCTCAATGATGAGTAATGACTACTTAGTGGTTGGAAATGGTGGGGAATGGTTGTATTAGCTGACAGCATTGCATATTATTTGAGTGATACAACCAGGTTGATATTTTGTCCAAGCATTGCATGCTGGCACTTTTCATGGGTTGCCTACCACGAACAGAAGCTGTGCAAGTTCTATTGTTGTCCTCTTTGATGGTGGGTGTTGTTGCTGGTTGTTGGCGCCTGTTGTTGTTGCTACCCTATCCCAAGAAATTGGCATTGCCTCTACCAACGGGTTTGCCAAAGTTGGTCAACTTTTCCTGTGTGCAGCTAGTCCTACAGTAGGTCCATTGGCAGCCTACGATTTGGTACCAACAGCGATTGCAGTTCGACCTGCAAAGGGTCTACTGAGATTTTCCGGGCAGATGTGGTACAATATCCAACAGTGTCCAACATGGTAGGGATTGTGAAAGGGCCTCATACTTTTCTGATATTTTCTTGTATTGAATTCCTTATTCCTTTGAACCTGCCGTTGGATGGAAGCTCTTGATTCATGTCATTGAGTGCCAGCCTGTACTCACCGTGTGTAAGAACGGCTGGTGAACACCCAAAAAGTGAACAACATGGTTTTTGTTGGGGTGTTCAGCTACCCATTTCTTGGTCGACATTGACCCATTTCCATTTATAGACAACATGTTCTGTTGATTTTCAAGTTGCTACCCATTTCAAGTTGCTAGGAAAACTCCAAAAGGTAGCTGAAACCACTTGTTGGCTCCTTAAAACGGTGCAACTTGAAAATTAACAACACGTTCTACTAACGCCTCGACTGGCGAGCTGTTCTCCATGTTGTAGCTGCCGAGTCACATGGAGACAGGCGATGCTTTGCTGGAACCCTTTTGGCCAACAGGCGGTGTGCAGAGTTGGGAAGTCAGACGGCTAGTTGAGTTCATGATTAAATGGGATGGGTTAATTAAGTTGGGTGGTCAGAGTTGGATCTCCCAAAGTCATGATTCAACTGCAAATTGCATAAGACTCTTGGGGAGATACATACAGTGACTGGTTAGTTTCCTTGTGATCAATGGACAACCCGTCAAAGCATAGCAATTCAATGAGCATGTTCGAAGCGATCGAAGATTCGCCCAGCAGATCAGCAACTTCTTTTTGTGTCAGCCATCCCCCTCAACTCTTGATTTGTGAGATGGCAATGCTTGTGCAACGGTGATGAGTCTGTGAGCACGGTGGCTGGAACCAGCTCAGCTGAAACGACCCGACAAAAGAATTTGAGTCTTCGGTTTTGCCGATCGCTGCTTTCCAAAGTGATTTTTCTTTACGTTTCGGCGCACAGGAAAACAGGCAGGTCCAATAATCCCACAGATAGCTCACTATATCAATGGCTTGGTCGGCTGCATTGTCATGGAGAGAAATATTGTCCTCGTGCTTATGGATTAAATCAGTTACTATTCTCAGCGCATTTTAGCGCGCTAAGAAACATGAGTGGGACAACGATATCCCGTCGCGGTTCTATGATTCCTAGTACCCTATATCATATTCAATGCGTTGATCATGACCCCATTTCTTGAACCGTTTGTTCACCGCCAAGTAACCATGGTCGACCGCCTTTGAACCATCCAATTGTTGACCATGATCAGCCACTAATGCACCTTCGTTGAACCATTATCAATCATTCGTAACGATCATCAACCACCAACCTCCAACCATCCACTAACCAACCATTAAGAAGGCATTAACCAACCATTAACCAACCATTTCCCAACCATTAACCAACCATTCAGCAACCATTGCCAATCAGCCACCATACAACCGGCCCTTACCCATCGCATCGCGCCATCCCTGCAAGGCCTCGGCTGCATTCGAGGCTTCCTGGGCGCCATGGACGCGGTGTCGTGTCACTGGGCGAAGCGGTGTCACGACACGCACGGTGCGATGCGTCGAAAGTGAACCACCGCAATGGTTGAGAGCGATAGTGAGTGGTTATAAATAGTTGTTGTGAATAGAATTTTCTATAATTTTTTAAATGGCAATATAATTGAACACGATAGTTAAACGAATGCGGTATATCGGTCAATATTAAGCAACCAATGTCAGGGGGGATAATAACCAACAACCACAGGGAAAACAATGGTTAATGATGGGGAACCAGGGGTACAGGGCTTTGACACAGAGACATATTGATAGTGGTTGAACCATAGTGGTTACAAATGGCTGTTGATGTGAGTTGATGATTTTTTCTGTCATGAAGTTTGGGTTCACGATAAAATGTGGGTCGTTAATGCTTAAAAATGATTGATTCATATACACATTATCGTGATGAATGATGGTAACGATTGGTAACTCTTGGCTGGTGATGGTTTATGGTGCTTTGTGATGGTTAATATTTGTTTCTTAGGCCCAGGGGAATTTCTACGTCTCACACTGATTATTAGGAACAGTTGATGATGGTGTATGACGGTAAAACGATGGATAATTTATAGTTGATGATCGTTGATTATGGTGTCTTAAGAATTATTGATGATTGATTAATGAGGGTTAATACAACATGGTGGATGGTGAATATCTATGACGTTGGTGAATGAATGGTGGTCGATATCGATGGTTGTCATATTTTACGAAGTGTTAGCAGGGTTATCGACGGTTGACACCAGTGACCAGCACTATGGTAGAACCACCCAGGAGTAGATAGAACATCCCCATGTTATCCTATGTTCAACATTTAGACCATGAACCTATTGGGGATGTTCTGATTTGATATGGTAGATACTCCGCAATGATGATATTATAAAATTGTTGATCATCACTAAGGGTTACTGTACCGTATATGTCCATAGGCTTGTCCCACCCCTTGGAACTACACTTGCTACGTCACGCATGCGGTGGGGTGGGGTGGGTGGGGGGCATGTTAACGTTCGTGTCTACTTGCTTCATGATGTGGATGCTAAGATGATCATGATGATGATGATCATGATGATGATGATGATGATGATGATGATGATGATGATGATGAATTCCGCGACAAAAATTTGTCACGGAATTTACACTTCTCACTATACCAATTCGGGTTTTCACAGTTCCAAAGGGTCGCCATGATTAACCGTGATCATTGATGCTTAATAGTTATCAAACGACCATCATTCACCCTAGCTATTCAGCACTAAGTAACCATCAATCGACCACCAAAAAAATTTACCACCAATGGTTCAATCAAAATGTTAATTGCGACCAAATTTCGACCATTAGCTCATTCACTAGGTGACCATCAATCAACCATTCGCTCGTTCGCGACCAAGTCCCCATTCCGGCGTCGCGGAACCGAGGTCTCGGCACCTGGTTCCAGACGAAGGACCGAGAGCAAGCGCTGGGCAAAGCGGAAGCCGCCTACAGGCGCGGTCGTGGATCCGGCGGTTCCGCCCCGGTTCCGTTCCGGTCTTGTCCCGGTGGATCCGCGGTGGATCCGCGGTGGATCCGCGGTGGAGATGGTGAATGAGGTGAAGGGGTGATGATGTGATATGATATACATGGTAGTTTTAGTGGGTAGCACTGGTGATAATGGTGCTTATTATTTAATGATGATATAGTGATCGCATAAGAGTATGAATATTGACGGTTGACCATGATGTTGATGAGTGGGATTTTGCCTGGTGATGGTTGATGAAACAGCACTGGTGATAATGGTGCTTATTATTTAATGATGATATAGTGATCGCATAAGAGTATGAATATTGACGGTTGACCATGATGTTGATGAGTGGGATTTTGCCTGGTGATGGTTGATGAAACAGTGGTGAAGGACGATGGTCCATGGATGTTTTGAGAAATGCTGGGTCATCATGGTCAATGATGTGACGCGTGATGGCTTGAGAATAATGTCGAACCATGGTGATGATGGCTGGTGGTGGTTGACAATGGTGGTTCACAGCCACCACTATTAGTGACCACCATAATTAAAATAATTAATAAACGCCACCACTATTAGTCATCATTTTGTGATGGTAAAATAAACGCATGAGTGGTTTATGGTCACGTAAATGTTTGTTTGATGGTTGATGACCCGGTCAGTAGATGTTAATAGTAAATTCCTTTTGGTTGATGATGGGTAATGGTGTTTATGAAAATTTAATCATGGATCATTGGGTTTGATAATGATCATTGATTAGCATTGAAAACCAATAACTAGGCTATGTCCCTTGGCAATCCAACATAGCAATAGAAAATGCATCATTTGTAGAAAATGTACGTATTGGGATTTGGGAACGCAAAATTTCAATTGCCATCTTAGATGAGAAGACGTTAACCATATCACCTTGGCGCGTCAGAAGTGGTTGCATTTTTTTTGTGTTCACCATTCCATTAGTTGACATAAATTTCGTTCGAACTATCAATATTGGTATAGATTATAGTCAATATTGCAACCACCATCAGTAGCCATGAATCAATTCAAGCTGGTGTTCGACAGGGTTGGTGAAAGCAGATGCTACGTGGTGGTTGATATGGTTGGGGTGCCGAACATGGCCAGGCTTGATGTAGCTGACGAATTCGGCCAGATTTGTTGTTGAGGATGATGGGCTCATGTATCGATTATCCTTAGCATCTCAGTCATTACGTCCATCACCCCCTCACTGATACACATCCATCATCAATGATGTTTTCCTGGCTGGCAAAATCACATAGCCGATTTCATCAAATGGTATTAGCCACTCACTATTCCTTCTTTAGATTTGTCTACCTTTCTTTATCGGTTGTTTGCCGATCATCTCAACCAAGATTAGCGATTATTCTTGAACATTTTGAGCCATCATTCTCAGAAACCATCAAGTTACTTTAGGACCAGTAACTGTTGACCATTGTTAAGGAATGTGAACCATTGACTAACCAGCAATTGATCACTACCTCACCATTGCTATTCCTTCTTTTGATTTGTTTACCTTTCTTTATCGGTTGTTTGTCGATCATCTCAACCAACATTAGCGATTATTCTTGAACATTTTGAGCCATCATTCTCAGAAACCATCAAGTTACTTTTGGACCAGTAACTGTTGACCATTGTTAAGGAATGTGAACCATTGACTAACCAGCAATTGATCACTACCTCACCATTGAGTAACGACTAATTCAGCACTCATTCGCCATCAATCTAGCACTAGTTATCAATGCTTAACCATTACTCCCCATTGTAAACCATCCTATAATGATTATATTAACATTAGCAATCATGAGCGATTATGAACCATTCTTAACCAACATGGACCATCAACTATCATCAACTTCACAGGAACCTGAAGTCGGTGGACGCTCAAACGAAGGACAGCTCGAGGGCAGAATGCCTGGGATTTTCTGAAGCAGGTGATGGTTGGCTAATGCAAATGGTTAGTGATCAGTTGAGATGGTTAGAGTTAATGATTCACTAGATAACGATTATAGCTAGATAGTGATCTAGTGACAACATTGTCAATAATCGTCATCAGTTTGCTAGTGACAAATATGGCTCAATCGCTAGATAACGATTATGGACAATGTTGTCAATGATCGTTAATGAATGGTTCATAGATTGTAGTGGTGAATAGTAAATGGTGACGATGGTTATATAGTGAATGATCGATATATGCTCATTACGTTGGGTCCAGCGACAGGACATGGCTGATACTGGGTGATGGTACAGCCGGTCGATTTTCACTGATGGATGGTTTGGAAAGCTGATGGCTGCAGATGGTTTGTATCAGCATGGGTTTGTCCATATGGGTGTTTCTCAAAATAGGGGTACCCCCAAATCATCTAGTTATTAACCATCTATAGTAATAAACCAGCCATTTTTGGGGTCCCCTATTTTGGGAAACCACCATATCGATGGTGGTACCTACTACCTCTCCAATGATAGCCGTTATTGATAGGGAAACCCCCATGAAACGGGGCTAGTTTTGGGAGTACCTCATCTTTGGACCCACGCGAAGCATTGGAATACTGGTGATTGTTACCCAATGGTTGATATGGCTATGGGTCAATATTAACCAACCAATAATGGGGGTTATTACCCAGCCAACTAACAGGGAAAACAATGGTTAGTGATGGTGGTTTCTCAAAATGGGTATCCCCAAAATGGTTGGTTTGTTGCTATAAATGACTAGTAGTGGATGATTTGGAATGCCTGGAATGATTGTTATTCAGTTGCTGATACAGTGATGATACACCTAGTTGATGCAAGCACAACTGGTCGCCAGGGGCCGGTATATCAGGTTAATCCTTTCAAGGGGGTGCCAATTGGAGCTACCAGGAGTGCCCTAACCAAATGGTTATGAACGGTTGGTTCTAATGATGATTGCAACTCGATGGTTGCTACAATGCTTAGCAATGATGGTTTTTTGACGCATTATGCTGCTTAATCTTCGAAAGGTTATCCCTACCTGAAATTTCTTTGTGATTCAAAGAATGGCCAATGAAAAAAGAACGAGTCGATAGAGGTCAATCACAACAGGCACCGCTGAGAATGTTGAATAAGCAATCAAGTGATAATCATGGCAAGACAATGATAATGGTAAGCCAGGTTTTGTGATTCTTCCCTGAGAGTGCGCGCAGTTTCCAAGGCTAGTGTACAATGGCTAGGTACATGGTATTTGCCATGGGTCTATCCCCCTGAGAGAATCTGGGAAGACACATCTGCTGGATACTGAATAATCAAAATGGGTAAATGAAGTGATTTGTATGGCTAAGCATTAGATAATATTACTACCAGTACTGATCAATCAATGATCTGTCTGCCACTGGGAAGACACTCCAATCATCGCAAATGTACGGCCTGCTGTAGCACAGGGAAGTTATGGCAGAGCCACCCAAGTTTTCTCAGCAACAGGCTCCATGGACGCTGCTTAGTAGGGGATGTTTTTCCCATCTGCGCCTTAGTTCAGGGGTGTTCCCTGATGCGATTGGTCAATAAAGGCGCATTTGGTTAACAGGGGATGATAAGGAAAAGGAATTTTGACAACCGAGATAACAACATACAATAACCAACAATAATGGCTAAACAATCTTAAACAACTACTACATGGGGTTTTCTCAGTTGGTTTGTTAATAGCATTGCTTAATAAACTGGTTGATTTGGGGGGGTTCCCAGATTTGAGATTCACCCATATAATTACCAGTATCAATCATCCATTATGAACTAATATTGAAGATGTTTTCTACCGTTCGCGTTGATCCAAAAATGGTGGTCTTTCCAACCTGGATCAATTTCACCATTTGCAACAATTTGCAGCAATTATTCAATGGTGACTCGTGACCATGATTAGAATCACTGACCGTAAAGTGGTAATGATAACAACGACCCGAGAATCCATCAGTAGCACTGGTGCATCAGCATCTATTTCTGATGGTTTCTCAAACTACGTAGGGGACCTCCCAAATCATCCACTTTATTCATTATGTATTTTTTGGGCTCCCTATTTTGTGAAACACTGATAGTGGTCTTATTGTTGTTTTCCCCATTATGAACCGCTACAATCCCTTATAAATCCATCTAACCAACCAATGGTATCCAACCAGTCGCGGTTTCCCTCATGGTCGGTCGTAGCTGACCCTGGACGTCCCCCATCGTGAACTGCCAGCGTTTGCAGGACATGACGTTGAAACCCGAAAGCGAGTTGGGGCGCCAGCTGTCATGGTGATGGTCTATGGGAAAAGCTGGGGGTGGCTTCTATGGCTATGGGTTGATGTTACTTGATGTAAGTCAACAGTGGTTGGAGGGGTTATACAAGTTGATGCTGGCTGATAATGTTTAGCCGCTTAGCCATGACTAGATGGTTGATATTTGTTGATAACAACGATGTTTGCCATCTATATGGGTTGACCATTGTCGTTAACGATTAGTAGTAGAATGCTTAAGCCCTAAGGTTGATAGTGGTTTGCACCTAACGGCTCATGATTGTTGATGATGGTTGATGTTAGGAGATAATAATCAACAAAAACGGAGATATATGATACATCAAGTGTATGGATATGGGCCAATGCAAATCAACATCCCAACAAGTATTTTCCTTGGTATATTCTCTAGGTATACCCCTTTAGTATGTTGTTGGTATAGCCCCTCTCATGTTTTTCATTGCTGGTGATTGATCATTGCCGATCTTTGCTGATATTTGTTGAGGTTGTTCGGGTCCAGTTGATTTCAGTTGAGCAGTGTCAAAGGCCCTGTGATTACTATCAGGATGGAGCAGTGCTTGGGTTGCAACCATGTCACCCACGGTCGCACCTGCCATTTCCAACTCGGTGCGGCTGCAGCGATTCGCCACAACGAGGTGGCGTGTGGAACCCACCACTCGCTATCGGCACATGTGAGTCGCGGTTTAGTGCGCGCTGAAAGAAGAGCTAAACGTCCCAGCCAAGGTTGTTGCGATTGGATTACAGGGTGGTGGTGGTTGTGGTGGTGGTTTCATGATGGTATACTTGATGATTTTAGGATAGTTTGATTGCTGTTTAATATCAATGGTAGTAATGACAGTAATGACATTGATGGTTATGATGATAGTGGTAGTAATATCAATGGTTTAATGATGGTTGAATTGAGGTTTAATGACGGTAATAAACCAACAGCAACCCATGTTCAAAATCATCATATAGCTTTAATAGTGGTTCAATATTACTTTCATGAAATGTTGAATAGCTCCTGCATTGATGACATTTCTTGCGGTGATGCACGGGGAGCAACTTTGTGGCGTTCGGTACCCAAAATATCCATGCGCAGAGAGCAAGATCATGCACTGACAGTCACGAAGGCTGCTTCTTTCGCAACAATCAATCTGTAACTTGGTAAGATGGCGAACAACTCCACTGGAAAGTCGGGCTTGCACATATCACATAGAATATGCTGATTGTTATGTGCACATGAGCTGTGCAGAAGCCATCGGAATGTTGATATTATTCATAATATTTAAACATCTTGCACCACAACCTGGTTGATGAGAAGGGGTCCAAACGCAACCCACTGCAAGGATCGCAGCAAAGCTCACGCTTTCCGTTGCCAGCTGAAAAGTCAAAAGTTTAGCAGCAACAAACGGACTGATTTCTGGGCCAAGCGCGACCGCAGATCCACTGGCAACCCGTCGGATGCACCCCAAAGGGGCCAACATCGCCGTATCGATTGACCTTTTTGTGGAAAAGTCGTCGGACGGGCTTGGAGCTGTGGCTGTCACTGGTGCGTCTGAACCTGGTGGTGATAGGTGTATCAACGTCAACTGAATCATTCATGTGGTCGACCAGGTTGCACATTATGAACACAATCGTTCGCCCATTTATGAGCTATTTTCAATCACCATTATATGACCTGTTTGGTCTCTGTTGGTAATCTGGGAGGCTTAGGACAGATTTGGATGAATCATCAGTGGTACCAGGTTGGTAGTTATCACCGGCCGAGGTTTGATGAGTATCAAGCTGTATCATGATCTTAGATGATTTGATAAACCATGATAGTCATCACAATGTGCAATGATGTTCTAAGATGATATCAAAGATCATTGGCAAACAGGGATTGCTGTTCCAACAATATGTTGATATGATATGAGAAAAACGGTGTTTGAAAACCAGTAAGGAGTTTGTTTTGATGAGATGCTTTATTGTATGATTGTATACGCAAAACAATTCAGTATCATGTTTCTTAGTTACATGTTCTATTCCTCAATACTGGTACGGAATGCTACATTGTGTCAGGTTCGATGGGACCACTTAGTTTGCCTAACCTGAAATTGGTTGGTGTCCACGACGTCAATGAAACCGTGATTGTTTTTCTCGCATTCCCACAATATGTGATATATTTACATAGATTGATGAGTCTGTATGAGTATGTTCCAGATGTATATGCAATTATCAATATATCTAAATTCCTGCACTGAGCGATGTACGAACAGTGGTGCTAACATTCAAGCGCCTTGCAAGATGGTTTCTAGGCAAATGCGCTGCGGGTTTCCCATTGGATGCAGCGGGGTTCACGTCCTTGGAAGGCAACCATCCACACCGTTGTCGTTGCGTCATGCCGCAGCCGCGTGAGCCCTGAAGCAGCTGGAAAAGCTTGGCTGCGGCACAGCGGAGGGCTGCAACTTTTAGCGCCAAAGGGTGGAAACTGCACACATTAGCTGTCCCAACCTCACAACCTGGAATCTATGACCAACCAGCACATAAAGATTTTATTGAATGGTATACTCGTGGTTTATTCGAGAATTTAAGACCTCTGATGGATGGATTGTATGACGCTCCGTTCGATTTTGATAATTTTGAAAACATCCCAGGTTCCAAAGCTGCCACTTGTGAAGCGACCATTGAGAGCCACTGTCACCAACTCTCCAACAGATGCGGAGATGAAGTCTTTGAGTGAACTGTGTGTCATGGTAAATTCTTCTGCCCAGATTTTTTGTTGGAACGAAACAACTACCAGCACATTTCTCTCTAGCGGCGTTCAGCGTCATGAAGAAAGTCAGTGAGAAGGCAGGGATTCTGGAAGAGTTCAGTCACAGCAGCTATCACTATCGTTACCATTTTCTTCATTGACTCTGTCACCATTGTCATTAGTGGTCACCATTGTCATTATCGTTGAACTGTTATACAGTTGGTAATGTTCCAATAGTGGTGTATATACTTGGTCCAACTATTGAACTTGGAATTGAACCATTACTATATGATAGTGGCTAGATATGGCTATATAGTGGTTATGCATGGCTATATAGCGGCTACATAACATGCTTATAGCCACCACTAATGGACCATTCCCACAGCCACCGTCGCGGGGCACCGGTGCCACGTGCCGCCTCAGTCGTTGCTGGATCGCATCCGGCAACTGCAGCGCAGCGACAAAGCCAACAAGCGCTGCGCGGATTGTACCGAGGCACTGCACAGTGCAGCATTGGCATGGCTAGTTTTGTTCATAGCTGGTTAATGAGTAATACCTGGTTAATAGCTGGTTAATAGTGATTAATAGTGATTAATAGGCAACAATAATGGATTATCATGATTAATAACTGGTTAATGGTCAATAGTTTTGTTGGTTATTCACCACCATCATTGGTAGGTTAATAGCCATGTTTAATGGCGAGCTGGGTCAAGCAGTTAACCAAACAATCGGTAACTAGCTGGTCAATGGTTAATAGAAGGGGATGATTAATAGTGATTAATAAGAAACAACAATGGATTATCATGGTTGGTAATGGTTAATAGCTGGTTAATGGTTGATAATAGGGGATGAGTTCACTAACAGTTACAGGGGATATACTAACTATATGTGGCTATGGGTCATCATGAACCAACCAATGATGAGGGATACTAACCGACAATAAGAAGGGAAACAGCCTGGTCAATGAACCGGGGAACCGGGGGGACTAGCCGGGTGAACTGACCCACCATTGGAAACCTGGGCTAATAAGAACATGATTACTGGTAACAACGATGGTAGTTGCTGGTTGGTAATGGTAGTAATTGCTGGTTGGTAATGGTTACCATCATTAGTATGTTGGTAGTAGTGGTAGTAATGCCAATGATAGTGGTTAATCAATTAGAAAACTACCAGTGCTGGTTAACAATTGTACTGCTACAACGCTGAACATGGTAATTACATGATACTTAATAACAATGCTGATGATAACAACAATCAATTGACAGATTATCAGTTGGTGAGTAATGGTAGTAATGCCAATGATAGTGGTTAATTTGAAAAGTACCAATGTTTAACCACTAACTATCTTTAGTAATACCATTAACTAACCGGTAGTATTGGTGGTGGTTAATTAGAAAACGGCAATGGTAGTATTGGTACCAAATGGAATTCTTGGCATTGGACACCTTGGTTACTCCCAGTACTAACTGGTAGTGATTCATGATGAGAACTGTCAGTAATTGGCAACGGGCGATATGGTAGTACTGGCAATGATTACTGGTAGTAATGGTAGTAACGATCAATTCACGAATTAAAAGCTGGTTAGTGGTAGATCCGTATGGTTCATGATGGTTGATGGACGTGTACGATGTTAGTATCACGTCATGAATGGGCTAATCACATCTACTTAATTATTAGTAACACATAGTGAGAATATATATATATATATATATATACATACATGGTTCTGATTTGCATACATATTTCCTCACCTGTCAGGTGAGGGTTGTTAGATTTTATCAGAGCTGACTTCTCCTCCTCTCCTCCTTCCCTCTCTCCTCCTCTCCTCGCCGGACCTCAACCACGACCAAGCGCGACTAGTGGTCGCTGCCGGACCTCAACCACGACCATGCCTGACTAGTGGTCGCTGCCGGACCTCAACCACGACCATGCATGACCAGTGGTCGCTGCCGGACCTCAACCACCACCATCCGTGGCCAGTGG
>VSDK01004412.1:45124-92270 GCA_009767595.1 Symbiodinium kawagutii | reverse complement strand
ATGTCAGAAAGAATGTCAGAAGAGATGTCAGAGAGAATGCCAAAAGATATGCCACAAAGAATGTCAGAAGAGATGTCAGAAAGAATGTCAGAAGATATGGCAGAAAGAATGTCAGAAGAGATGTCAAAAAGAATGTCAGAGAGAATGTCAGAAGATATGTCAGAAAGAATGCCAGAAGAGATGTCAGAGAGAATGTCAAAAGATATGCCAGACAGAATGTCAGAAGAGATGTCAAAAAGAATGTCAGAAGAGATGTCAGAAAGATTGTCAGAAGATATGCCAGAGAGAATGTCAGAGAGAATGTCAGAAGATATGTCAGAAGACATGCCAGAAAGAATGTCAGAGAGAATGTCAGAAGAGATGTCAGAAGACATGCCAGAAAGAATGTCAAAAGATATGCCAGAAAGAATGTCAGAGAGAATGTCAGAAAGAATGTCAGAAGAGATGTCAGAAGAGATGTCAGAAAGAATGTCAGGATAGAATGCCAGAAAGAATGTCAGAAGAGATGTCAGAAAGGATGTCAAAAGATATGCCAGGAAGAATGTCAGAGAGAATGTCAGAAGATATGTCAGAAAGAATGTCAGAAGATATGGCAGAAAGAATGTCAAAAGATACGCCAGAAAGAATGTCAGAGAGCATGTCAGAAGATATGTCAGAAGATGTGCCAGAAAGGATGTCAGAAAAAATGCCAAAAGGTATGCCAGAAAGAATGTCAGAAGATTTGTCAGAAAGAATGTCAGAAGATATGTCGGAGAGAATGTCAGACAAAAGTGGAGTCAACAAGCGGTGTTGACGTGACATGGTGGGGATTACTCGAAGTCAAATAATTTTTGAATATATACCTTGATAGATTAAAAACAACTCATGGGCTAATCAATTGCTGCTAAGATATTGACATCTATTTCATTGCCATCCGCAACGAATTGATCTGCATATATCACGTATATATGGGCTGTATTAATCATTGATATGACCAATTCTCCGGCAAGGACCTCTCAGTTGGTTTGACTAATTCAATGCTTGACTAGTACGGTAGCTAGCCAATCAGTGACTAAGAGCCAACAACAACTTATTGAGGAATCATTTTTAATAGCCGGCGTTGATCCGCTGTTTGAACGCTTCATCATGGCTGAAGGCGATTGTTAATGATATGATGATGGGTGTAGCGACAAGTCATGGCAATAACGTTATAGTTGGTAGGTTACTACCGGTGAGTTTGCCAGAAACTATGGCAATGGGCAATAGCCACTAATCGTTGGTTGGTTGGTTGGGTGGTTGGTTAGTCATTGGTCAGTTTGCCCAATTCAGCGCCGGTGAATCATTGCTTGAGCACTATGGCCATTCATCCATGATTTGCGGTGGGTCTTTGGATCATTCGTAAATTGACTCCTACTGAAGCATATTGCCTGATGTTGATCATTTTGATTGAAAATGATTCATAATGCTGAGCGAGAAATTGAATGCTTGAACATGGCGGGTTTGCAGGGCTTAACCAAGAGAAGCTGTTTGGTATCCGGACCCTGCAGCCGTTGGAATTGCTGGATCGTTGGGTGAGGAAACACCCCTGAAACCTAGCCTCAAACCCAGCCTCGGTTTGCACACTGGGTGAAAAGATGTCACAAAACGTTTGGAGTGTGAATCAGCACTATTTGTTTGCATCAACCAATGAGTGTTTGACCCGAATTTCGATTGATTTGGGGGTTCTCCAAGCTCTTGAATTCTATCTAAGCTGGTGGCCCCCCGGCCAAAACCCCAGTCAACTAGGATCAAACTAACCAGTTGTAACCATAATTTAAGCCATTACTATAAGAGTGGCAGGTCCATATTAAGAATCCATTCCCCAGTGAAAATTAATAGGCGATACTGGATCAGCTGATTAAATGTTTAAGATCATGGTTCAACTTAACCATCTTGATTAAGCCATACTTGATGATAAATAGCCGCTGGTGATCTACCATCAACTATGGGTGATGGATCTCCCATGAACAGCTGTGCTTTTGACACCAACCATCATCAATCATCAGCATCAAAAACACTATTCATCATGTCGCACCATTCGGGCTTCACCATGGGTTCTTAAACCTTCGCCACGACCCATTGAGCAAGCATGAGCAGCATATGCTGCGTTTTGAAAATAGGGATACCCCCAGTGATCATCTAGTTTTAAACCATTCATAGCTATAAATCACCCATTTCAACGTCTCCAAACTGACTTGCGAAACCATCATCACTAGTAGTTGTTTAACACCTGGCGACACTCGGAAACCATCATCACTATATTGAAAATCCTTGATTATTTCTGATCGACTTGAGAAGCCATCATCACTCGTTGTTTAACCAAGTCAGTTATGTTATTTAACTAGTAGTTGTTTAATTAGTAGTTGTTTAACCATAATCGCTTGTTTAACCATGATTGTTTCTGATCATCCCCTTTCTTTCCCCTTCGCGACGGCAGCGAGCGAAACCACATGGCGACGCTTCCGCAGGTGGGTCCCACCTATGTGGTGCTGACCTTTGGCACCTTCGTGTGTACCACCTGCGGCGGTTTGCATCGAGAATTCAGTCACAAGGTCAAGGCGTGCCCTCGTGGGGCGCGGGCGGGATCCAGGTCCGGTCCGTCGGGTGAGCGTTGTGAAGTTACAACGGCTGTGCGGCTTGGTGAGAAGTCCAAGATTTGTCAGCAATAATCATGTTTATTCATGGGTTTTGATATTCATGGTTAAAAAGTAATGATTAACATAATATAAATCATGAATCAAGAACTATTTATTATACCAATAATACTAATAAGTAATTATTGCTTATTAGTATATTAATTATGATAATTAAGCAATTGATAAGTATTACTTATTAACTGTTGTTTGGTTATTCAATGTTATTCTGCTGGTTTCTTATGATAAACCAGCCTATAAACATGACACCACGCGCTTCAATTGTTGTCGCATTCAAAGAAAGCGTTGAAACTACTGTTGTATCATGATACAACGATTCGTGCGTGGGTAGAACCAGCTGCGAAAGCCCATAAGCGTGTTTCCCAAAATAGGGGACCCCCCCAAATTTTCCAATATAGGCAATTTATAGTAACGGTCAGTTCGCCCTGTACCCTTGGTTCCCCATCATTAATAATTGTGTTCCCTATTATGGTTGGCTATTATCCCTAGAAAATTGGTTGGTTACCTGCTTGACCCATAGCCATTGGGGTCGCGGAAACCATCAGCCAGTGTGCTTGGGGAAATCATGCAGGTTGACCTTTGAAAAAAGAGAACCACCAACGGCTGCAAAACCGGCATGGCGTAGAGCTGCAAACATGGTGCTATGATGCTACCATGATGATGATGATGGGAAATGATAACCTGATAGTAGCTGTTGTTTTTTTGGATATGGTGTTATCATCAATGTTAATGATTATCCGCGGAAGTTTTTTTTTTGATGATAGTTTTGTAATGGTCAACAATGAGCAATTTAATTGCTGGCTGATGGTTTTTAAAGATTTTTGTTTTTCCTAGTATTTGCAAATGGTTGGGTGACTCTTTCATCGGGGTTGAAACCACCACTGGTCCCATTATACGAAGCGACATTGCCGGTTCTTCTTGCAAGTCAAGTATGAGAATTATGGTTGATATGCTACTTGTTGATAATTCTTGATACTTGTTCATACATTTGACTAAAAGTACCTCAGTAAGTTGGTTTGACAATTCTTGATACAATTGACTCAACGAGCTGAGCAAACGAGGCCAGTATGGTGTTCAATATCCAGTATGGTGGTTCATACTCACACCCCATGCACGAGGATGTTTCTTTTGCTGACTACTGTACACTCTTGGAAGTTAGTGAAAATGGAGTCTCCATGGGTTATATTTGTTGATACCCATCGCAAACCATGGTCTACCATTATCAACCCTCACCAACCATCATTAACCACCATTAACCACCATTAACCATGATTGATATCCAGTATCGTGGTTGATATTCACAACAACCATGGTCTACCATCAGCCCCCACCAACCATCATCTGCAGGGCATCTCTGTCTCAAAGTGGACGGTTGAAGAGGTCGAAGACTTAGAACGCCCGGAAGCCAAGTTGTGATGCTTGCGTTGCCGGTGGGTGACCATGTTAGTTGGTTGAACGGTTGAGGCTGGCAGAGGCTGGTTGAGGCTGGTAGAGGGTTGAGGGTTGATGCTTCATCAATTGACCAAAGTTAATGAAAACCTGTGACCCAACTGACCCATGGCGGCCGGGTGACCCCACGTTGTTGACCCATGGCGCGTCCCCAGCGCGTCCCCAGGCGGTGGCAACGGCAAGGCCGCGGAGAAGTACATGGCGCGCTGGGACTCCCGGGACTTCCCGGAGCCCGACAGCTCGGATCAGAACAAGGCGCGGTGGCCCCGCGCGTGGCCGTGCGCGTGGGCGTCGCCATGGGGCCGGTGGTGGTGGGATCTCCCAGACCAGAAGAAATGCCGGGGTTTTGCGGAGGATTTTTGGGAGGAAGCCAACGGAGTTTGCAAAATCTGGTGATTTCCCAGCATTTTTTGGCTCTCAGGTCGCGGCTGTGCTGATTTGAGAGCTATTTCTTGTCGAATGATCGTTGATGATGAAGATCATTAAGCATTTTTTGAAGTATGGGTGAGTAATCACTGAACCATTCCGTTGAACATTATTTAATTACTCAGAACCAGTTTCCGAATGGGGATTTTCAAGGATTGCTTATCAGAACAGAATAGTAGTTTAGGCTACAAGAAGATCATTTATGGTAGCCAACCAACCTCCAGTTTTAACGTTGCATCATTTTGGGGGGACAGTTGAGAGGGATGATTGGTAAGACATCAGTTTTCCATCATATTATGATCACTCTTTGGGGAGGGATCGTCGAGATGGTGTCTGGAAACTTAGAGAATCGTCTACTGCGCCACCGCCGAAAAAATCGAACAATCACGAACCATTTGTGCACCAATACACCTTCACTAATACTATCACTGCGTTTGGGAATGGTTGCAAATGCTGGTGAATAAGTGGTTAGTTCTGTACGGATTTTCAAATCCAACCAATCAAATCGATTTTATATGGTACTGTTAATGATGCTACATTCAACTGCCAACTGACGGCTTTGGACAAATTCGCTGATAAGGAAAGTAGCTTATTGATGAGCCCATTTGGAGAGTGGTGGATCCGGGGTTGACACCCATGACCGACAGTGACTCATTCGTTTTGATATATACTGTAGCTCCTCATGGTTCTTCGTGCCGTGGTCAACAAATGGCTGTGGTCAGTTCACACTGTACCCCATTTTTTTTCCCATCATGAACCATTGTTTTCCTTTTATTGTTGGTGATTCTCCCCCATTATTTGGTTGATTAGTATTGACCCATAGCCAAATTGTAACAAGTACATAGCTCTCACTGATCGGTAAAACATGGTTCCGGCCCTGGCTGTGATTCTTGCCATTTAATCGACTGTAGCCGACAACCAGCAACATTGCGAATGGTCAATGACCACCCACTGTACTGGATATTTATACGCGTACTGCTGAATTGTAACCCTTCCCAGTGGTAATTAATGGCCGTATTAGACAATAGGTTCATTACTATAACTGCCAGATAGTCTGGATAATGGTTCGTCATTGACAACACTTCCCAGCAGGTGATGAGGTTAAAACAAGCAATTGTTGCTAATTCTCCGACAGAAACAAATAGTCTTAAGTAGTAGTGCTTCTTCTTCTTCTTCTTGTTGTTGTTGTTGTTGGTCAAGACCATTGTGTCAATACCATTCATGGTTTTTAATGATCAATGCCGGTCCAACATGTTTATTTTGACCATGGTTGATGATGGGCATAGAGGCTGATGGTTCCCATTGAAAACTGATGCCTTTCATCACCAGTTGAGACATGTCAATCCCGTGTCCAGAGATCCCTCCCCAAACGCTCTTCCGCGCAGTGCCGGGAATTCATCAAGATGAAGTACATCGAAAAGAGATGGGCTCGTCGGCTTGGACGTTTTGGGGGTTGGGTTGATGGGTTCGCAGCTGGTGTGCTTTCATTGCACCAAGATGTTGGTGTTCATTATCAGGAGGAGTAATTACACACCCAAGTCTTCTGTTTGTTTGCAACACTTATGGCATGCTCACAAAATGTTTCTGAAAGACTAGATGATCTGGTGGCGTTTACTTCTCCTCAGTATCTCTATGAATGTCAATGATGGTGGTGTTTTTTTTGCAAACTGTAGGCGCTGGGGTTCTGCATTACCAAACCTACCAGCATTGTAGTTCAACAACTGAACGGACAACGAGCCGTGGAATTGAACAGAACAGAGTGGAGTTGAGTAAAGTAGATCAGAAATTAATCATACATGGAAAGCTGAAAGCACGTTGGGTGAAATATCAACAATGAATGACTGGAAAAGACTGGGACACCAAAGTCCATGGTTTCTGTAGCTTTGGCCGCCTCTATGAAGCCTGTTGGCTCAAGGTGAATGACGCACTGGCACCGCTGGATTGGTACCATGGCGCCGTGCCACAAAGGCTGTCAGGTGGTCTGCCACTCCATGCAATCGCTGTGCGCGAAGGGTTTTGCTGGCAGAGACAGTGGTTGGGATCTATCAACATATCAACCGGACATGATGGCCGCTCTGGTGCAGTGTAGTTTAGCAGATCGTCCTGTGACGCCTTGCGTTGGCGGCTGCCAGGCGGCAGATTCCACCACCTGCCATGCGTGAAGCTCAGGTCTTTTGTCCAAGCTGCTGGCGCTTCATCCGAGAGGGAGAGCACGGTGGTTGACACGGCTCTCACGGCTGTTGACACGTTTGCCCCATCAATGACGGGTCAAGTGGTAGCGCTTTTTGTTGCTGACATGGACCAGCAGGTGGCAGCTCACCATGTGCCATCGCTGCATCAGCAGAGGACTCCCAAGTTCCTGATGTCAACTGCTTGCTTCGAAGCGCCCTGCCAAGCAAGCAAGGGACATGAGGAATTGACCCTCGTCCTGTCAAGGAGCCTGTGCCATGGGACCGCGAACCCTCAGAGAAAATATGGCTCAAGCGAAACAATCCTGTGAAGCCAGTTTGCCACAAACACAGCAAGGAAGCGAACCATGTGCACATCAAGCAAACTTTGTTCAAGCCGTGGCAAAGTACCTCAGTGGGGACGTGGCTCAAGGGAAAACTGACCAGAGCAGACTCGCTTGGGTGAAAAAGGTGCGAGGAAATAAATGACGGGTTTGTATTTGTCACAGTGTTTGTCATTTGTTATCACCCTTCATGAGTTAGTGGTTCAAGGCTGATTATCATTATAGCTGCTGCAAACCTTGTTTTTTACATATTAGAATGCGAGGGTGAGGGCGCACACGGTTACCCTGCAAACAACCAAATGCATGGAATTACATGTTGCAGATTGTGGTTGTTTGGGGCCAGGGAAAGATATTCGACATTTTCATATGATAACTGCCAGCGGTGATGGCCAACTTTCACTTTCGAAACTGCGATTGATCATCTTGAGCATACTTATGACGGCCGACCAACAGGTACGGGATTAATATACATGAGCCAGTATCAACCACCATTGACCACTATGTTTGATTATTATTCATGATTATTGGCCGTCAATGCAGCATCAAATAATAAATAGATACTGCTCCCCCATCCATTTATCCTGAATAATCGGCAACCATCAACTGGTAGGCACAGGTCTAGAACTACCTCCAATTTTTTAAAAGCATCGGACCTTGCTGAAGTGGTTAAAGTAGCGGTTGCTGCTACAGTTTAAGTTGGTTTTTGTCAAGCGTTGGGTTCCGACGGATTTTGGTCAACAGATCTGCCGCATGTGCCTGCAACTGATGATATCGAAGCAACCCGAACTTGGAGAACGATCAATGGGGAAGTTTGTTCATGGAGAGGATCCAGAAATTGGTGAGCCCTATCGATTTCACCAGAAATCCCAGTTATTGATATCCCAGCTCTTGGGATTGGTTATCGGATGTTATCACCATAGCGCATTGGAAGTTGTCAACTGATGCCCCCAATTAAATTGGATTGTAGATCACCCGATTCTAAGCAACTGGTGGTTTATGAAATCACCCACGGACTGCGGTTCTTCTCGCCTAAACTTCCGGTTTCGAACAAGGATTGTTGTATACTTGACCGTTAGGAATGCAATGTACAAGTGTAACTAGTTGCTACTAACTATCAGTTGGTTGCGAACAAAGTATGTTCTCGTGGTTGTACATTATTGTTGGCTGTGATAAGCTAATCCCCCAAGAATTAAGTGTATAAAGTACAAAATATCAAACTGATAGCAATTTTACATATTGGACAATAGTCATTATAATCAACAATGTATTAAGACCATTTATGCTACTTGAACACCATTACTAATTAATCAGTATCATACTAACCATTATCATAATAAGCATTATTGATTACAATTTGCATCGTAATATTCAATACCAATCACCATTTTACAACCAAATATCAATATGTCATAACATATTCTTACCTAAAGCAATGGTTATTATCCAACACGTTCATTGAAGAAAAACCATTTCTATCAGAGCAGATTATGCTATGTGATGATTGACCATCGATTATGACCATTATAAGTCAAACTATTATTGATCACTTGGGTTACAATAACGTCTATTTTTCATCCTGTTCCATTATTTTATTCTGAATCAATCTCCATGATTATAACCACTATCAAGAACCATGATTAATTGTGAATCACCATAATCTTGGATTATGTTTTATCATCATCATCATCATCATCATCATCATCATCATCATCATCATCATCGTCATTTTGATAGCCATGATTAATCACCATTACCAGTCACCATTGCTATAACCATTGCTAATCACCATTGTTATATCTAGTAACAATCAGTCAATCACCATTATAACCATCGTTAATCACCATGATGAATTGTTTATCACCATGATTAAGTGTTGATCACAATAATCTTAGATGAATCTTTATTATCATTGTTATCGTTACCATGATTACTCACCATTATCAATCAGCATGTTTTATAACCATTTGTTAATCACCATTATAGCTATGAACATCAGCTAATCACCATTATAACCATTAATCACCATGATTAGTCACCATGATTAGTCACCATTAACCACCATTGCAACCATTTCTCTTCTTCCGAGGTGGAACGCAACGGGAACGACAGCCATCGCAACGACCGTCACGACGACCGGCGCGACGACCGGCGCGAGGACCGGCGCCACGATGCAGGCGGGGAGATGGGGAGGCGGACATGGCTCGAGGCCTGGAAGTTTTCAGGTTCATGGCTTCATGGTTCAGGTTCAATTTCAAGGTTGGGCCCCCAAGATAGCGATTTGTTGGTTTAGTTCACTAGGGTAACTACTAGTTGTGGTAGATACAACTATAGTGAAATGGCTTATTCATCAACTTATAACCAGGGGGCACCACCTTGTAATTTCATAATGATGGTTCATTGATCAGGATGAATCGATGATGAATTCTCGGTGAATTAATGGTTAATTGTTGATCGTGAATTCATGCTTGATCAAGTGTTGATGGTCAATTCAATGTTAATTGATGATGAACAATTATTCATGGTTCATTGATGGTTAATGATTATTGACGGTTTTAATATGATGATTATTGATGTTGTGTTTTTGATGGTGAATTCACGTTTAACGCATGGTCGATAGTGGCTGAAGCTGGTTAGTCACTGATGAGCACATATTGACTATCATGGTCAATTGAAGGTTGATGGATAGCTAAGCATGGGCTATGATGCCTCATCAACAGTCAATGATTGTGAGTGCTGATTCATTGACTCATTGACTGTTGATGGTTGATGGCTAGTTGATGGATACTGTAGTTCATGATTGACAACCAGCAATATAGACTTGATACCCATCATCTTATGGTCAATGTTTTAATTTGAGCACTGTTACCAGGTTGGCCCATTTTTATAAGCATATTGATACCATATGAATGATACTAATAATACCCATATGGCTGTGGGTCAAAACCCTGTACCCCTGGTTCCCCTATCATTAACCATTGTTTTCCCTATGATGTGGTTGGTCATTATAAGCCATTATTGTTGGTTAATATTGACCCATAGTCATATGAATGATATTAAATCCCATTTCAAAAACTGTTTGTATCATTAACCCATCTCCCGGGACAAAACATGGGTACAATGTCCGCCTGGCCGTTTGTGCATGCCCCCAAATGTATCAGCAGCCCCCAGTGGTTGATTTTTCATGGCGCATGATGAGTGGATGGTGATCAATGGTTCAAGAGCTTTCGGTCAATGCATTCACCTGAACTATGAATTGAATTGCTATCGATTGGATGATGATGAATGGTCTATATGATTAATCTTCATGTTTTTGTGCATTCTTGGGATGCAAACAGACTGTAGCTCGACCAATTAGACACATCAGCCCCGATCAAAGCGGTGCCCGGCTCATTAACAGGGCAGCGTTTTCAAGCCATGAGCACGCATTGATGTAGGATCAAGCTATACCTACTGGGACCCAATGATGCGACTGGCTGGACAATTGCTCCAATAACGAAATGTTCAACAAGAGAGAAGCACCCGCAAACTCAATGCGTTGAACCATCCTCCAATGAACCACTGGTTTGGTTTGCCACAATCCTGAAGTTCAAGATAGGTCCTAGACGAACTGACTTGGCATATTTTGTTCTCTTGGATATTCTGAGATTTGTTAAATCCTGAGGTTGGTTGTGCCAGAGAAGTCCACATCCGCCCACAATTCAGAGATGGTCCATGACAGGCGTCCTTCCAATGCAATTAAGCAAGCTGGTCAATCAAATCTCGCCTGACACGATAGCACTTGGAATACATTTAGGATGCCTCAGCATCCCATTGGGGACGGTCCAAGTTGCAATTAAGCAGATTTAAAGGACAAGGCAATAGATAGGGGTTGATGACAACTGTTCAACAGTGGACAATTCTTCATTGTGGTCAAATACTATTACTATCCCCCAAATATAACATTGAGTGATTAGCTATCACTATTCAGCAGTATTCACCAATACCGGCCATCATGACCGGTCATGACCGGTTGTTTACAAAAATACACCATTAACTACTGGGCACCGTGGGTGTCCATCATAATTCATGGTTTATCCATTGTTGGTGTCCAATGGCAAGTACTGGAACTTGCAAGTGACAATCAGTTGCTCCCGAATTGGTTTCTTTGCTCCTTAGTTGGTGGCTTCTCAAAATAGTGGACCCCCCAAATCATCCAAGATTCATCACTCCACTTCTTGCGGTCCCGGCCACCCCCCGCATCCAAGATGCATCATTTGTAGCAATAAACCGACCATTTTGGGGCTACCCCAAACTGACTTGAGAAAGCACCAGTTGCTTGGTTGAGAGCTGTTGGTTCTCCCCCGACGTTGGTCAGATCCTCAGATCGTCCACCCGTCCCAGGCCGCAATGACCGCGACGATCGCAACGATCGGAACCACGACCGCGACGATCGCAACGATCGGGACCGAGACCGGCACGCCCGCAACGCCCGCCACGACCGGCACGAGCGGCGGGAGGATCGGAACGACCGGGACCGTGATCGTGGCTTTGATCCTGGCAGAGACGCGTGGTGGAAAGTTCGGCATCCTGGAGATTGGTGGTTCATTTGGGATGGCTAGAGAAAGGTGAAAGGTTGGCAAAACTTTGGAAACAGCCTTTTCATGGGTTTGTGATGACGTGAGATGTTGAACCATCATGTGTACCTATATCCATATCTTAAGACGTGAGAAACAAACATGGATTCAAGTGATGTTTGGAAACATATGATGTAACGTCATTTAGAAAGGTGGACATACGGTACAAAAATGGATTGTTTTATTGAGAAAGATGGATGATAACTGGGGGGTCCCCTACTTGAGAAACACCGGTCATCATCCACTTATAATCATGATATTTCTTATTCCCCAGTAGGATCAGTTATATATATATATGTATATACATTGATTCCAAGGACAGTGGTGCACATCCCGTTGGATGACATCCAGTGACAGAACTTACCGAGTGAAGCATGCTTCAGCTTGTGGGGCATCGTAGCCTAGTCACCATGACGGTTGTAGATTCGACCATCGATGGCCGGATGACTGGTTTACTGATATGGTCAAGGAAATGATATGATGATCAGAACCATCATATGTATGCTCTGGTATGATACAGAAAATATTGCTGATAATCCTTACTGATATGGCCAATATATGATACTGTAAAGATAGGCACGCTTAATCATGATGATTTGCTATTCTCAACAAGCTTCAATTATCGATGGCCACATGATTTGAAACAAAGTTGACCAACATGCTTTGAAACTCGCAACTTGCACTGTTTGTTGCTTGTAACAAGTTTCCAGTTAGCATGAGCTAGTAGGTAACCAACCCCAAATAACAATGGTAGAAACCAAGTGGTTACCTACCATAAAATCTATAATGATAACTACAAACATAGAGAAACGAACTGGTTACTACAATTGGTTAACAACTGGTTCCCTACGATACTATAAGCATATGGTGGTTTCTCAAGTCATAGGGGACCCGCGAATCATCTAGTTTACAAACCAATTATAGGAATAAGCCAACGATTTTTTGGGCCCCCTATGGCTTTGAAAAACCATCATATAAGTTTTTTTTTCCTCTTCCAATTCTTGGCTACAGATGTCGCGGCAGCCATTGGCTGAGGTTTTGGGCATGTTTGCGAGTGCTTGACACACCATTGGTCAACCAGTAGTCAACCATTAATCAGACATTCATAGACATGGTTGACCATTAATTTCACCAATAATTGGTTTCATTAACCATTAGTTGACCATTAGTTCTATGAAATCAACCATTAATGAGTATCATATGTTTACGGCCATGAATCAACTCATTCGTTGACATTATTGAACCAGTACTTGAACCATCATTCACCACTGGCTAACCACTAAACAACCACCATGAACCATCAGTAGCCACCTTTAACGTAACTATCATGTGGCATCATTGGTCACCATTAATCGTGGCTATTAACCATCACCAACCTTCATTGGTCTATCATCAACACATCATCAACCATCCTCAACACCTGTTGATTAGCCATGACCCCCTTTCATTATTAACCACTATGAACCATCATGAGCTCCCAGTTCAACCACCATCAACCATGGTAACTATCCCCATCACCAACCATCACCAACCATCACCAACCATCACCAACCATCACCAACCATCACCAACCACCAAATATCATTAACCTCCAATTACTAGGTCAAAAACCTCCATTGACCATGGTTAAGGTCAATTAATTCTCATTAACCACCGGAAGCCATGGTTGATTAAGGCTAATGACAATTGACCATTCACCACTCACCTAATGATGGTGATTCACCACTTAAGCCTGGTTAAGCCTGGTGATTAAGGCTAATTGCAATTGACCATTACCCATGGTGAAGCCTCAGTGAACATTAATTAACCACCATTAATCATGGTCAATAACCTCCATTAAGACAAATAACCACCATTCACCATGGTTAAGCCTTAACTAACCATTAACCAACATTAACCATGGTGAACCACCACCATTACCCATGGTTCAGCCTGGTGATTCACCACTCACCGACCCTTCGCCGCGCTGCCCAGGACAGAGACGACTTCGATCCTCGTCGATCTGATCGTGGCGACCGTGGCGGCGACCGGAACGGCTACGGTGACCGCGAGGAACGACACGACAGGCACCGGCTCCGGTGAGGTCAGGATCTATGGTTAAACTGGTGGTGAATAGATGAGTCAACCAGGATATGTTTAAATGATGGTTGATAATTGATTAAACCGGTTTAACAATTCATTAACCCTTCAACTATCATTAAACCGGAGGTTAGTGATGGTTAAATGATAGTTGATGGGTTGATGATGGGTTAATGATAGTTGATCATGGTTGATCATGGTTGATAATGCTGGTTAAACTGATGGTTTATGATGCTTGATGATGATCTAAGTGATCATTGATGGTGGATGAGAGTTGCATGATGATGGTTGGTGATGGTCGATGATGATGGTTGAATCTGGTGGTTGATGATGGTTGCCAATAGTGGGAAATGATAGTTAAACACTTGTGATTCATGATGCTTGATTCATGGTCATTTGATGGTCCGTGGTGACTAATACTGATGACTTATGATTGATCATGGTCATATAATGGTGGTTAATGATGGTTCGTGATGTTTGATAATCGTTGATGCAGGTTAATGGTGGTCGATGATGGTGAATAATGATTAACGGTTAACGGTTCTTCTATGTTATTTTTTGATGTGTGAACATAATCTATTTTGAAATCTTGGTATTGTTTGATCATTTACGGGATGTTACACTGCTATGAAATCATGGTTTGAAAAATATTTTGTTTTTCTGAGGTTTGAAAAAGAGGGTTATGAAAACCGCCATCTACGGTGAGATTACGGCACTCAATCTGCGTATGAAAACCGCATCATCCCACACCAAAGATGAGTGCCAGCTGGCACCTGGGGAAGTCACCCCCAACACCAACCAGATGATGTGTCGATCATTCAGCATTCCAACAGGAATCAGCAAAGTGATTGTTGTTATTCAAGGTGTGAAGCTGTCAGAATCGGCAACAGTCCCAGGGTTTCCACCTGACCTAAGTACTATGATTCATTTTATCATATTTCATCATCGTTTTTCACCATGACCCACCACTACGCCAGGCAAATCGGATTACACAGCCGTCCAACCGCCACCCCTTCACGGCTCAGTGGCTAGAAACGCTCCCATTTCAACCACCAGTGCCCAGAAACCAATGACCAGCTCAGTTATCATTGCTCGTCATTCCTGTGCTGATTCACCACCTATCAACCACCATTTTGCAAGTGATAGCAACAAACAACCTTCAATAAAAGTAGCCCTGATACTGAAAAAGCATGAAAGAGCTGGCTTAAGATAGCTGCCACAGCAACCATTAATCGATCACATGCCATACGATTCACACTAGTTCCGATCCTTAAATGGAATACCATTGGATGGCGCTTACTCATAACAAACATGGTAATTAATATGAATGATACAACCATTAAAGAAACAATGCTTGTTGTGGTTGTTCCCAATTCGCTGGTATACTGTATGCCACAACCATGATGAAACAACCATAACCAATGCTTGTTGTGGTTGTTGACCATACATACCATGTATTGGTGACCGTTCAACGTTTGACCATTTCATCAATGACATAACACTACCTCAACCATTTAGGTCATAACAATTGTTCACCAATTATACTGCTATCATGGTTAACTCTACTCATATTCATATTCATTCTTGAATCTATACCATACCAGTATTGGCACCCTTCAACCATGAACCAGTATGCATTGTCAAATAATATATAAATATATATATATATATTTATATTCAATAAGATATATATATATATATCATTAATTATATACATATGTATATATATATATGCCAAAATTTAAACCAATAAAATACATACCCAGTAACCCATGTTAAGCAATTGATTGATACACTACGAAAACTCATGGGCCCTGCCGGTCCTTGCTGCGGAGGCGAGATGATATTCGGGTGGACCGCTTTGATCGCGATCGAAACGACCGGGGCTTCGACAAGGAGTCTTGGACCAACGTCGTGTTTGCTCAGTTGGAGCTTTATAGTAGTTGGTCATAGTCATAATAGTTGGTTTATAACAACTATAGTTGGATTATAGTTGGATTACTAGAGTCATAATCAACTAGGTAAACAATAATGATACCTGAGTTGGTTTACATGATTAGTTGGTAGTTGGTTTACATTAGTTGGTTTTTTCTGGTAGTTTTATAGTTGTGTATCATTATTTAGTTGGTCAGAGTCATAATAGTTGATCCACATACATGGATAGTTAATTGAGTATCGTTATTAGTTGGTTTACAGTAGTTGATTGCACACTGGTAAACTAGCATAGCAATGGATAATCACCATTTTCTATAGAGAAAGCCTGGGAAATCAGTGATAAATTGGTGCGTTTTCCATTGCCATGTTAGTTTACCAGAGTGTATCATTATTTAGTTGGTCAGAGTCACAATAGTTGATTATTGTTATTACTAGTTGGTTTATATTCCATCAGAATATGTTATTACTAATCACGATGATATTAGTCATATATACATTGATAGTCAATTGAGTGTCGTTATTAGTTGGTTTACAGTATTTGATTATCATTATTAGGTAAGCAAGATAGCAACAGGTCAGTTGATTATCATTATTAGTTGTATTTACAATTTAGCTCAGGGGTCACAGTCATACTAGGTCAATATACATTGATAGTCAGTTGATTATCGTTATTAGTTGGCTTTCAGTGGTTGATTATTGTTGGTACTGTAGTAGGTTTGCAATAGTTGATTCTTATCATCAGTTGGTTTACAGTAGTTGATTATTGTACTTAGTTGACCAAAAAAAAAGGGGGTTGTCGGGTTTACACCTAGGCTACTCATTTTGATATCACCAATTCTATCATTATTGATTGATAGTACACACAAAAATGTAAGCCAATTTACAACTCAGTGACATACTTGAAGTTACTTACCGTATATATCAACTCGTACTGTTATTAGTTGGATTCAGCCGTTTCAGCTCTTATTAGTGAACTTGTATATCAACTTAAGCTTATATTTAACCTGAGTTATATATCAACTTCCTGTTATTAGTTAACCTAACTTATACTTTAACAGTATATCAACCAAGTAATAGTTGATATCAACTTCTTAGCTCATTTGACCAACTCAGCTGTTACTCGTTGGTGCAGCTGCAAAAAAACGCGGCTCCACCGGCTCGAAGATCGTGGCGAAGCTGTTGAGCACCAGGGAGAGCTGGGTGTTTTTTTCTATGGTTGGTAGTGGGTAATAGCTGGTTAACAGCTGGTTAATGGCTAAATATGGCTAATAATAAGGGATGATAAGTAACAATGATATGGGATATACCAGCTATATATGACGTAAACGGTGATTTCTCAAAAATGGGGACCCCTAAAAATGGTTGGTTTAGTACAAAAAATGATTAGTAATGGATGATTTGCGGGTACCCCTATTTTGAGAAACACCTATATCTATGGTTGGTATATGGCAAGCTGGGTCAATATTAACCATCAATAATGGAGGATAATGCCCAACAATTTCATGGGGAAAGCAATGCTTAATGATGGGGGAACCAGGGGTACAGGGTTTTGACCCACAGCCATATAAGCTGTTGATGTTATGACTATCGGGCAATTACCACTTGTGGTGGATATGAGTATGGTTGAATGGCTTATGAACCACCTGATAATGTTTTGGGGGCCCCACCTTCTAGACTGGTTGTTGATGCCATGGTTGGTCGGTTGGTCACCACGATTTAGCACCACTTGTGCACCTGTGCGTAGGCATGGTTGGCCATGGCAATGGTAGCGGCAGGGCTGCAGTGAATCCGATGGGTGTTCAGATGCAAGTCGAGATCAAATCCATGATTTATCCCAGAACTATGTCCAGTGCTCAGGCTATCTCTATCCATCATGATGTCCACTGAGGACCGGCATGATCGGCATGATGACCGGCGGCATGATGACCGGCGGCACGATGACCGGCGGCACGATGACCGGCGGCACGATGATCGCGACCGGTACCGGGATCGGGACGACGATTTCCGTCGGAAAGATGATGACCGATACCATCGAGACAAGCGGGATTGGGACGAGACTGGTCCAGAAATCTTGGGGGTTTTGGCTTGGGTGATTTCTTGGGTGGTTAGAAAATTGAATGCATGTAAGAATAAGTGAATTAAATCGCGGACGTTTGCAAACTATCACCAATATGGGGGTATGATTGTTATGGTGAGAGTTCGACGATACCTTTTTTTTCCGGTCAGAGCATATTCTTTGCACAAAGTCATCTTATCAATTATATGACTCATATGACCCAATATTAGGATCACAACTAAGACTATGCTAATCAACCTAAAGATTGTCGTGAAACTTGTTGTTGTTGATGATAGCTTATTAGCACCATCATCCCTCGGTGCTCGGCATATCGAGCACCGTAGACAGAGTGAAGTGTTACATCCAATCATGGTCAAGTGAGCCTCATTGTTTAGCAGGCTTCTACTAGTACAGTTGATCGGCTGCTATTCCTTTCTGCATCGCAGAAATACCATCGAAATCTCTGGAACACCCGTCAAAGCAACGAGCAGAACAAATCTTCAACATGCTGGGATGGCATCAATCGACTGTTTGATTTTATGATTCAAAGCGCCTGAATTCTGAGCTCGAAATGATCTCACGGACATGCTGTAACTGGTGCTGTTGAGCAACATTGCGGTGATACCCGACATGGTGATGGTTCTGTGTGCCTGGATATCCACAGTGACTATGTCAAAGCTAGCCTCATGTCGCGAGTCTCTCCATGTTACCTTGCAAAAGGGTAGTGACATGTCCGAAGGTTTGCCAGTTTTCTAGAGTTGTCTTTTTGTGTGATGGGAGAAGCTTATTAAGATGTGCCTGCACTAAGATATTGGACTATTTTCATCAATGCACCCGTTCTGCTTTCATTTGCCACAATGACCTTAACATCATCAGTACATTGGCACAGCATAAACAGTTTCATCGATAAAACCATCAACCACATATGAATTATTTTGCATTGCCTATCATCAGTGCAGATTGGAGTTTATTCTTACCCTACATATTTAAAGTCATACCCGCCTTATCCATATGTTCCATGCGAAAACAGATATGACCAAATCAAGAAGTCATGCAAGTATTCTGGATCGGATACAGGTCTATTCCAGTGAATTCCACTTAGCAAGTAGCTCAATCTTCCAGTCAGTTGTATTAGTGTGCAATAAACGTTAGCCATATAAGATATTTGGAAGGTGGTTTCAACCATACTTATTGGAGTGATGGCTTCTAATTGACTTTTGAATGTTATTTGGGATGGGACAACTAACCACCAACCAGATGTAAGCAACAAAGAAAATATACATAGTTGTTTCCTCCATGAATGATACCCCAAAGTGCTTGTTTTTGTCCATCAGTGTTCCTCAAAATAGGGGACCCCAGGATCATCCCTGATTGAATCATTTTTATCAACAAACCATCCATTGGGGGCTCCATACTTTGAGATCATTGAGCCCAGGACCGCGACCGGGACGACGATCGTTCCGGACACCGCCACCGGGATGACCGGGACGACGATCGTGGGCGTCGGGACCGGGAGGACCGGTACGACGATGACCGACATCGCCGTGATGGAGACCGGGACCGCGACGACGATTTTCATCGTGACTCGGGCGAATTGGCTGGTGCTCAAATTGACCTGTGTCGGGTGAAGAAAACATCGATGAATTTAATCCATATTGATCTTCGATTTGAGAACCTTTCTATATCGTATTCATCAAGCATATGAATCAGAATTGTAGACACATTCATATTATTCGTCGCTAACCGCAATATTATCTCACCACTTTTACAACCATCATTATCCCATCATTCAATTTATCAACCATGCATCATGAACCATCAATTCCACTTGCCATGTTTGGCAGCTTCCGTCGAATCCCTCGCCTTGCGTTTTCCCTCGCTTGGTTGTGAGGTCGATCCAGTCATTCCGATCGCCGGAACGAGGAGCGTCGACCTTCTGACTCCAGGATGGGGCGGTGGGGAGCGGCCGGTGATGCCAACTGATGGAGAACAACCAGAGTCTAAGGTGGTTGGCTGGTGGTTAATTAGTGGTCAATTGGTTGATAATTAGTGGTTAATTGGTTTGCAATTAATGGTTAATTGGTGGTTGATTAATAGTTAATGGGTGGTTGATTAGTTGTTATAATTGCTGATTCATGTGTGGGCAATCAATTTTTAATGCGTGGTTAACAATGAGGGTTTATGGTGGTCAATGACGGCTAATTGATCATAGTGCTTGATGATGGTTGACAGTTGACAGCAGCCATGATGAAGGGTGGTCAATGGTGGTTAATTGATGGTTCATGGATGGTGAACGGTGGTTCACTGATGGCTGATTGATGATGGTTAATAAGCGTTCCAGATCGTTGGTAGATACAACTGATGTTGGGCAATTGTGTGTCGAGCCATGTTATACCACTTGCGCCTCCGGGTTCGAGCGGGGTGGTGTTGATTTCTGGTGCTGGTGACTCCGGTGTTTTCCCTTGCATTTCTGCAGATGGGAAACCTGGATCTTTGAAAGCTGCAGACTGGATGGCTCCTCATATTTGTCCACATCGTCCTGTGACCTACTTCATGGCTGAGGTCCGTTGTGAATCCACACGATTTGACATTGACTGCACTAGTGACGGTTCCGTGATTGTTCCACACCTCAAGGGTTTGGGTGCATTGGGTGAAGCCTTTGCAGGCATTGGTGGGTGGAAATTTGGCCTACAATTCCTGAAAGGTGAAATCAAGATGTCAGTTGAACATGACACTGAGACTGCACAAGCTTTCGCGCGCACACATGGTGTCAACCTACTCTTTATGGAAGAAGTTTGGCCACTTGTGAAACGCCAAACGTTGCCTTCTTCGAACTTCGTTTTGGTGGCTGACATGAAGGATCCCCGAGTTTGGGCATTGGCCGCCATGTTGGGCATCAACGGTTGGGCTATGTCACCTCCCTGCCCGCCATGGTCGTCAGCTGGAAATGCCCTGGGGCTTCAAACCAATGATGGTGTGCTGCTCACTACTGTGCTTGATCTGGCAGGCAAGTGTGGCGTTCAGTACATCATGATGGAGAATGTGCCAAATATTGTACAGCATTCTGATTTTGGGCAAGTCAAGAGTGCAGCCTCACAAGCAGGCTTTGCACTGGTAGTCAGCCAAATCGACGACGTGTCTCCGGTGGTTCCATGCAACCGAAAACGGTGGATGGCCATCTTCATGTCTTCGTCTTGTGTCCCGTCTGCTACTTGTGTTGCCCAGGTGGCCAAATTGAAATGGCCAAGGTTGATCCCAGGACATATGTCTCCGACGTATACCTTGGCTGACGCTGATTCACTGCATGTCAATGTGAGTCATCAAGAATTGTCCGAACTTCAACCCAGTGAGTCTCTCTGTCGCATGCTCGAAGATCCAGCATTGTTGGCACCGTGGCTGCGCAGACCAGGGATGACCAAGGATGATGTGTTGAAGTTACGAGTGGTTCATGGCTCATGTGTGTTTAAAGCTATCATGGCTTCATATGGCACACAGGACAAGCTTCCCATCGCAAATCTGAAGAAGTCAGGTCTTCACACATTCATCATGGCTGGAAATGATCATCCAGGACAGTCGGGGCAGTATCGACTCGCCAGCCCATGGGAACTGTTGGCAGCACTGGGTTTCGCATCGCATGCCATTTTGCCTGTGTCTCCGTTCAAAGCCTGGAGGGTAGTTGGCAATGCTATCACCCCATGTCATGCTGCGTTGACAGGTTTGCGTTTGCATTGCATGTTGGGAAAGGATTCGCCATTTCATCCAGTAGTGGATCAATTGCCACAACTGGCGAAGCTGCTCCGAGATTTGTCGACCAAACTTTCCGGTCTCCATGAGTGCAGGGACTCGTTCTGGCGTTGGTTGCTTCCATTGGGTGAATTTGCCCCTGATCCTGTTGAGGACGATGCCTGTAGCATACCCTCTACTGTACCGGTTTCCTGCGAAGACTCTGTCTCCATTGATGTTCATGGTGCGACATGCCCCACAGTGCAATTTGATTTACAATGTATGTTGGCGCAGCTTCTTCATGATCCTTCCGCTGCCAGTCACAGGTGTATGAAGCATTTGCCATGGGTCATTGCCCATTCGGAAGGCTTGTTCTGCCTTGTTGGTTGGTCACCCTCTCCCCTCACAGTCTTTCAGTTGCTGCAGAGGGTTTGGAAGCACATTGAACAAAATGATATTGTTCTTGTCACATCCAATCAGAAACAACGAGAGCTGCAGGGCGGATGTGAGAGTGATGGTACCATCCTCACTGTCACCTTTGCTAAGAAAATCATTCGCATTGGTTGTCCTGAGCTGGATACAGTGGTCGTCCTCAACATTGATCCATGTTGGCGTTTCACTGATGTGAAAGGTTATGTTGCTGCCCAGTGTGGACTACTTGCCAATCATATTTCCATTTTTGATGGGAATCTTGAATGTGACGATGATGACATCCCGTGGGATCACATCAACAGTTCACTGATTATGAAGAAGAAGGCCACCATCGATTTTGCATTTTCATTTGTCGGAAAGATTCCTTTGCCTCCGGTGCCGCCCTCCCATGCTGACAAAGGATTTCCCAACGCAACCCATGCCAGATTCAGTGTTCGGCATCCAGTGTGGTCAACTGTCCGAACAACCGGCACGAAAGCTGACACTACACTTAGACAGATCATGGCTATGTTGCTTTCCGATTTTGATCATGCATGCTATCGTGTTCAGTCAGACCAGGGCACAGTTTCCATGAATACAGTTGCTCCCGACCTGGTCAATACAAAACTGGTGGTTGTCTTCGATGGGTCAATGAGTCTACCTGCGCAGGACTTGATCATGTCAATGCCTTCTCGCCCAATGACTATGACTGAATACAAATCCTTGACTCAGGTATGGGTGCGTTCCCCCTTTTGCCATCGAGCCAAGGTAGAAGATGTGCCTGGTTGCTGGTCATTGTCCTACCTCGCTGCATCCCAATTGCGGTTCACCAACGTTTGTCAGACCTTGATGGTCTTGGTTGATGGTCAACATGTGGACCCTCGACAGTTGGTCAAAGATGTTCACAAAGATGCAATTATTTCCATTCGCATGACGGGGCTCCCCGGTGGTGCCAAACCCAAACATGACATGAAATCCAAACTGAGATCCGCCTTGATTCATCATGGTGTTCCAGATTCTGCTGTGGATGCTCGTATTGCCTCCATTATGCAGGGCATCGCCATCGACAAGCTCCGTGTGCATGAGTCCGAGGATGCTGACACTTTCTGGGGATCATTGAAAAAGCTCGCTAGCGAGGAGCGAATCCGTTTGGTCACCGCCCTGGAGTTGAGGGATTACCAAAAACTCAAGCGCAACAATGCTCGAGTAGTCGCTGCTAGTTCCCGTGATGTGGTTGCCCAATCCCGAAAACAAGCACGGCTGCCCCCATTAGAGGATTTGAACATATGTACCCAGCACTTTTGCACCGGTGATGATGTGGTACCTGTCATTGAGGCATGTCGTTTTGGGCCGGATGCTGAAGGTATTGCCATTATGGCAGTTGAAGAAGCAGCCAAGCATTCCACGGTTGGTTGCATTTCGGAGGGCCCCCTTGCCATCCTTGCCATTGGCATGCGCGCAGAAAGTCTCGGTCCCAAGCTCATGGTGCCAGCGCACAATAAGGATGGCGCTCCCTTGTTGGTTCCGGGAACTTTGCTTCAGCACGGTGAGGTGAGTGTGGAATTTCGTGCAGCTGTTCCATCAGCGGAGACTACAGCAGTTGACGCCATCACATTGGAATTTACTTTGAAAAGAGATCTCATCACTCAGTGGGATGCCACTGCCACACCGATGCATTTCTTAGGAGTTCAATGCCCTGAGTTGCGTGGGGCTGGCAAGATCCTCAGTTCATGGTCGGTTCGATCTTATAAAGACAGGAAGCCAGTTCCATTTGCGCAAGCAGATGTATGGCATGGATACATGAAGTTGGATGCAAGACTGGTCGACAGCGTTCTCAAACGTTCGGGGCAGCAGGGATTGTTTTTTACCCCTCGCGGTTCGGACAAACGACCGGATAGCCGATATGCAGTCATTCCATTTCCAGGTCAATCGCTTGAATCAATCAAGGAGAAATGTTGCGAGGTCCCCCATGCCTTAGGTATCGCTGTCCTGGGTAGTAGCTTCCAAACTTTTGGCATTCGGTGTCGCAAAGAGGCTCAGGATCAACTTAAGATGCATTTCTTCCCAGAGAGTTTGCGGGTTGATGCGGCGGAAGTCCATAAAGATGATCAACTGTGGACCATTCGCCATTTGACGTCGCAATTCACGAGGGAAGGTATGGACAATGCGTTGACCATGGTTCAGTGGGATGCACGTGCTATCAAGAGTACTGGCCCTTCATCATGGTTGGTCGCTTCGTCATCGCCCCCCCCTGCTGAACATTTGTGTATCAATGGTTCCTTAGCTGTTGTGTCGGCAAGACGTGTTCCCATGGGGGCTCCAGTGGTGGTTGCTCGATCTGATGCCATCATGAAAGTTTCCACTGCGGCTGATGGGTCCCAGTCATCCTTTGTTGCTCGCAGAGTTGAACAGTTCCAGGCAGACATTGCTAGTCAGGTAAATCTTCTGGTTGATGAGCGCTTAGGACAGACCCAGGCACAGGTCATGCAGCTGTCATCGGCGTTGGATGAAACCAAGGCCCAGTTGCAGGCAGCTCAGGATGCCGCCAACCATCAGTTGGAGCAATTGAGGCTTGATCAAACAAATATGGCTCAGAAAGTCACTGACATGGAGTCTTCTATGAACCAGCATACCGGTACCATTTTACAGCAGATGAAGAGTATGTTTGAATCCTTTCACAGTGACAACAGTCGTCAAATGGAGGCTGTTCAAAACTCCATCCAAGGCCAGTTGACGGGTATTCAGACAGAAGTCACTGGGCGCATTGACAGTATTGAGAGGGATCAATCCAAACGCCATAAGCCAGATCGCGGTGAGCTTTGACTATCCCAGCACATTGATTCCCATATGTACTTACTTTTTTCAATTCAGTTTGTTTCCGCTTGTATGCTTGCTGGCAGGATCTGGAATGATTTCTTGAGCCGAGTTGTTTTTTGTCAAAGCTCGGATCATGGGAGGCCACAACGCTCCAGATTCACACAAATCATATTTCCAACCTGCGCCCACCTATGGGGTGATCAGGCCGTACAATATCGGGAATGTTCTCACTTTCAGCATTGCCCCTATCACGAGGGCCTCTTTGGAATCATTCTTGCGATGATGCGTTTTGCCGTTTGTAATTTTTGGCATGCTTGTATCAGTAGACGGAATTGCCTGGAAGGATTTTTCACTGTTTTAGTTGGCAGTGCGCACCTCCAGCATTCCTTGTATCATATTTTTGTCTGGTTCAGCATCGAGACGGCCACATGAGTGTGACATGGCATGATCATTGTTCCCTTGTTGTTGGTTTTACTGACACAGTCTTGCCATGTCTACCCTCTGCTCTCTCACGGATTAAATGGTTCATGGCTGCTTGCGCCGTTGTACTTGCCTTGATTTGGCTCTTTTGCGCCATCAGCCTGTGTTTCCTTGACCTTAAGCATTTGGTGATGCATTTTTGGCTGCAGACATGGAATGTGTCACCTTTCTTGGACACGTGTGCTACCGGAAAAACTTTCCATTGTTCCGTGAATCAGTTGATCGCTGCATGCAGATTCATTTGTAGTTTACAACCCATGTTGCATGCTTGTGGACTTCATCGGACAGTAGACCTTGCTCAGTCCATGCCCATTTGTTTGTGGCGCTATCTGCATACGTTTCAACGTATTGCACTGTATGATTACGTAATGTTCCAGCAGCTTATGACTCAATGTACGGATGCTATCTGGGTGTTTTTCTTGGACCCCAACTTTGTGTTCCATGTTTGTGATACATCCGTTGCGTCACACCTTTCATCCTTCAATCGAGTGTTGTTAAGCTTTTTCCCAGAGGAATCAGCATTTCCGAAGATGTCGAAAGTATGTCGATATACACATTTCCTTTTCAGTTTGTTTTTGGCCATTCCAAGTGCTCACTTTGTTTTCCTCATGAAATCCTGTTTCAAAACAAGTGAGAAGTGGCAATGCTTCGCACGAATTCATGCTCCAAGAAAGTCGAGACAGCCCCATCAGGGTTTGATTCACTTTTTCGGCATGTGCTGTTTCATGTATGTTGTTGTCTTGAAGTACCATCATGCTGGAACGCAGAGTTCCAGTTTGTTCCAAATGGAGTGCATACGCTTTGGTGAAGCTCAGAATCCAGGGCCAGATAGCCTCATCACCATTGGTAATGTCAACCCCACGCAGATTTACATGAAAGAAGATTGTTTCCCTAACCTTGCCGAAACAAATCATGCAGTGTGGACCTGCAGTGAAACATCTCATACGGAAACTTCCCGTTCACTCTCCACACATCGCTTTCGAGGTTTAGGTTTCCAAACAGTTTGGAGTCATGATGCAGGTCTTCATGACCAGCGCAGTGTGCTGAGAGGAAGGGCCACTGGCACGTGTATTGTGTCAACACTTCCAGTACGCAACTCCAACATTTCCATCCCAGACCATATTTGGCAGTTGAGTAGGTACAGTGAGGCAGTGGTACAATTGACACCTTCAACTACTTTGCTTGTCATCTCAATTTATGGTCCTGCGCGTAACGGCACATATGAGGATCCCATGTCAATGTTGCAGCAGTTGATGGCCTGCGTGTTTGAAAGAGCGCAAAACTTTATCGGTCCAGTGATCATTGGCGGCGACTTGAATTTTGACCTCACCAGCATTGCAAGTTGGAACCTTATGTTAAGTAGAGGTTGGAATGACATGCACATTGTATCGTCTCAGAAGTGGGGACACTCATTGGAACCTACATGCCGAGGAGCAAGGCATTCCTTCCTTTGTGGGAACCCATTGGCGGTGAGTTCCCTTCATCGTTGCCGAACTCGCGAAACATTCGATTTCAGCGATCATCCCACGTTATTTGCAGAGTTGTGCCTTGACATTTTCCAGATTAGTTTGCAACAATGGTCACTTCCTAAATCCACGGATGGGTTGATGATTGACCGAGACTTATTTGATGAGAGTGTTCAACAACAGTCCAATGTTCGACGGGCATTAATGAGAGCCATTGATAAGGTGGATGCCGAGACTGTGTGTTCAAAATTCACTTGTCTCTTTGAACAGGCATTGCAATCCTCAATAGTTGATGCGGTTGGTGATCGTCAAAGACTCCCTCCAGGGTGTTTAGGAAGAAACAAATCCACACCCTTTGTTCTTAAGCCTGCCTCTATGCCAGTTTGCCGACAAGGTCGACCAGGTGACATACACCCCATGGTCACACAAGCTGGTGTTGAAGTGCGGCGGCTTCTAAAACAGGTTCGGCGACTCCAATCTCTCCGTTTCCAGTTGCAAGCTAGGTCACGCCTCAGTCAGCCGAGCGTTGACGCACAATGTGAACAATTGTGGCAATCCATCCTCAAAGCCAAAGGGTTCCCTAAAAGCTTTAGCCACTGGATTTGCCATGAAGATAATATTTTTGTTCCCGTGCATTGCCCACATGTAGAATACATTCAAGAAGTGTTTGACATTGTGTACCCTTACTACAAAAAAGTTAGTCAAAGGTTTTTTCTTGAGCGTCAGCGGAATCGACGCAACAGTATTGCATTGGACATCTCCAAGGGTGGCAAACGCATGTTCCAAGAGATCAAGGAACCTCAGCAGCCCCCCGTTGATCATGTTGCTATCCAGATCACGGAAGACATAATGTTTCAGCGATGGCCTAAGTCTGGACGCACACAGCTGCGGTGTGCCAACTCTAATCACAAATTGTGTGCTGGACTTCCGATTACTTTTCAAGGTCAGACTGTCGTGCTAAAAGAATTGCATGGTGATCAGCTGTTTTTGAGTACTCCAGTCACCTTGAAAGATAGGTATGACCTACGCGTCACTCAAACACAGAAGACTAGCGATCCACATCTCATGCTGGATGCCACAGCTGATGCATGGGAGCAACTTTGGTGCCGAGATAGTGTGCAATCTGACTGGGTTGACTTTGAGCCCTTCATGACATGTCTCGCTGATTGTCCTTCATTGAATTTTGAACCGTTTGATGAAACCACATGGGTACAGATTGTCAAACGTATTCCATGCAAGAGTGCTCGAGGTTCATGTGCCTTCACAAAAGCTGAACTTCTCATGTTGCCATCTAGTATGCTTCAAATTTTGTTCATGATTTTTTCAGCAATTGAAAGCGGTATGGAGTGGCCTTGTAGATGGGCCATTGCTCGGGTCTCCATGCTACGAAAGATGGACCAACCAGTATCGCCGCTGGATGCACGTCCAATAACAATCATGTCACGCATATACCGTACTTGGTCTGCTTACCGTTCCCGACAGGTACTGACGCACCTTGGGAGTTTGCTGCCGCCTCAAATCGCTGGATGTACAGGAGCCATATCCTCCGATCTTTTAGCAGCTTTGACCCTAGTCGAAATCGAACATGCTACGGATTCCGGAGATCAGCGTGTTGGCGCTGTCCTCGATCTCAAAAAGTGTTTCGATTCAATCCCCCAAGTGCCCATGCTTGCTATTCTTCAAGCCGTTGGTGTTCCCCGACAATATATCCTTGCGATTATGAGCATTTTCAAATGTGTTCGTAGAGTGTTTGATATCAACGGCGTGATTGGCAGGATTGTGAGGAGTACCACTGGTATTCCCCAGGGATGCTCTTTTTCCGTAGCCTGTATGGTTGCTTTGGCCTTGACAGCATCCAAAAATGTTGCAGACATTGCTCGTACAATCCCAATTTTTTATGCCGATAATTGGTCGGTTATAGCTGAGTCTCCGCAGCAACTTCGTGAATCACTCGGCCGACTTGAGAGATTTGTCACAGCACTTCGCATGAGTTTTTCTGTAGATAAGTCATGGGTTTGGGCTAGTCATCGGAGATTCACAAAGAGCCTCAAGCAACTCGTGTTGCAATCGAAGCCCGTCCCCATCAAAACTAAAGCAGTTGACCTTGGGTGCGATGTATCATATCGAGGTAAATGCACCAAGATAAGCACATTGCGCAGAATAAACAAAGCCAAGTCACGCCTGGGTAGGATCCGCGGAAAAAAGTTCCCTCTCAAATTCCGACGGACCGCAGTCAAACTAGCCGGGCATGGTGCTATGATGTATGGTAGTCAATTTGTTTACATTACGGTGTCACAATGGCATCAAATTCGAACAGCCACTGCGAGCGCGCTCAATTGTAGTCATAGTGGGGTGTCCGCTTTCCTTCCATTAGCTGTTATGGATGCGAGTTTGGATCCTCAGCTCAATGGTGCAATCCGACGCATCATTTTTTGGCGTAAATTTTGCCGGGTGTTCCCGCATCATTGCCAGTGGTTCCTGCAGGCTGTTTCCAATGGCTCCCAGAAGAAGCATTCGCCAGTTTCTAGTTTCCGTGCATCGTTGATGGATATTGGTTGGACTTGTCAACCAGATGGTGCTCTCCTCCATGAAACCGGGTTTCGCTTCAATTGGTTCCATGACTCCACCAGTTTTATTAAGAAGGTCATGTTTTATCTGTGGCCCCACTATGTTATGAAAAAACTCCAACACAGGAAATTCTGTGACATGCCAGCCTTCGACTTCGATATTCAGCAACGACTGTTTCATCGGATGACCCCCAATCATGTTGGCATTTGCATGACGTACAATAGTGGCAAACACATTACCAATGATTTCCTTTGCAAATTCACCGACACAGATGATGCATGCTCTTTTTGTGGAGCCAAGGACAGTCGGATCCATAGAATCATGCAATGTCCACACTTTAATCATATCAGACAAGGCAAGTCGTCACTCATGAAATGGCTGCGCCGGCAGCCAGATGCTGTGTGTCATTTTGGGTTGTCGCCCCCCGTCAACACCTTTTTGGAGTGGCGTTGCAACCAAGACTGGGGTGAGATTCCATTCCACTTACCCTTTCCTACATCCAAATCGGTCACAGCATTTACAGATGGCAGTGCTGCGCATCCCACATCATGGAAGCATACACTTGCTGCAAGTGCTTTTATTGTTCCTTCACCCACCCATAAATTTGAAGCTGATCACCAGCAAGGATGCTTATTGCCAACTGTCAACCATAGCAGTTATAGAGCGGAGATCTTTGCTGTTCTGATGGTTCTCAACACTTTTTGGAGTGTTTCCATCCTCAGCGATAACCAGGCCGTGGTTGACATTCTTTGCAAAATGTTGTCAGCAAGATCATGTGGGCGAAAGAAGTTTTATTGCGATCATTGGGATTTGTTCTCAAGTAAGGTTTCCACCGCAAGGTTGCCAAGTATAAAGGTGCGGGTTGGTGATCGTCTTGCAGATCAATATCAGGTCGCCAAAAATATGCCTGAACACTGCTGACTGTTTGCAAAAGCAGAAGCAGTCCCAGACATTGAATGTCATGGCTGACACGTTCCATGACCTCATTCCAAGTGGTGAGACTTTTCGAGTCCCATGTGTGTTACACGATGATGTCCTCAACGGGTGCCCTTATGGTGGCCGTTTTGCCAATGCAGTTTGTCAGTGGGCCTCGCAGCTTGAATGGCCTGCATCCCCTGGGGATACCGATCCAATTTCCCTTTTGGAGCTTTACGTTGACTTCTTGATGCATTCCGGGTTGTATGCTCCTGTTCAGATTAACTATGGGAAGAAAGGTTGTAGACCAGTTTATGCATTGCGAGATGAGAGCCCCCTGGCTGATTCAATTCCCAAGACTTTGTCATTGCAGTCTGAGGTCTGGACACGCTTCAGCCGTTGGTTTTTTGGGCAGATTCCAGCTCTCTCCTTTGTTGGATTTTGCACTTCCCGGAGTCTAAGTAGGATGGGCTACAGATTGTGGCATGCTAGTCTTTCAGTCCGTCCGAAATTGGTGAGCGGTATTGAACCCTACCGTGCACTTTCCGGGTTTTTCAACACACCCACTGGGAAGAGACGCAACCTTGCTGGCATTTTCCATTTGAGTACGGAATAGCTGATTCCATATTGCATTCGTTTTGCATTGCCAGCCATAGCTGTGTGCTATGTTTTTTATATGGTCAGTTTGCTTTGCCTTGATTGACATCTTGTACAGTTGCATGCCGTTTGTCATCTCATTCGCTCAAGGTCATTTGTCTTTTGTCCATCACTCACACGTCGTCGGGGTGGTGTACAGTAGCCAGCGCTACACTAAGGGATAAGCGTAAAAAGATGATGGTTAATGACCAACTGTTGGAAACAGTGGTTGAACTGACTCAATGATGATTTAAGGTTGAAATGCTTGACCAGCAGCAAACGACAATGGGAATATCATCAACCATGTGGTGATAATCCAGGAGTACCAAGTGTTTCAGAGTGAATGAGGGTTGATACCATGTGAAGGGTCGGTGGGTTGAGACATTCGGATGTTTTCAACTAATCAACGGAGGTTACCAACCATTCTGAGCATGTTCATGACTTGATGGCGCGACGGCAAGAATTGCTGCTTTCCCCCCTGAGAATGATGGTTTCATTGTCCAAGGGACTGAGAGACTCAAGGAATCCACGATGGTCTAAGGTGCCGTTCTTAGATGTACCCAGCCCACGCGATCAGTTTTGCTTCGCAATACTCCGGATGTGTGAAGCCAGCTACGTTATTGGATCTATGTTATCTGGTTGGTGGTTTCAAACATTTGTTTTCCCCAATATTACCTACATGATTTTTTGGTGGTTGACAGGCATATTTTTCATATGGGGTGGTTCAACCAACCACCAACCGCTTCCCATGATGGAATCTATCTTACCATGCCATGGCATAAACCAATGGCGTTCTGACCTGAGCTTCCTTGTAGAAAAGCTCTCACTGTTGGATGCCAAGGGTTCACCCAGGACTCACCAAGATTGGGGAGCATGTTCAGGGGTCATCAACTAATGAATGAACCTACAAGCAACTTGCAGCTTGCGGCTGCACATCAAATACTAGGGGTGAATTCAGAGAGCACAATGTAGGGTTAAGTCTACCAATCTCTTTGAGATGTGTGTCTTCATTCAGTACAAGGTGGGGCCCCCAAGGTAGCGATTCGTTGGTTTATAACTAGGGCAACTACTAATTGTGGTAGATATAACTATAGTTAAATGGCTTATGAATCAACTTATAACCACGGGGCACCACCTTGTATAAGGCATCTGCACCAGTTGCCCAATGGATGGGCTGCATCGCTCTGCTTGTTGCCACTCTCGCTGCAGCGGTGGCTCAAGTCCTCCATGGTCCAACTTGGCTTCGCAGCACCACGGCGCAGAGAATTTCCACAGCAAAAAATCCGCTGCGTAGAACGGTGGGAAATTTATGGATGGAGGTTGAAAAGTGCTGGTTGTATTGTCCATCATTAATGGATGGCTAGTTGGTATCATACCTTCTCGGTTTGGCTCACTGTTGTTTCAACCGCCATCCATTAATGATGGGCAACACACTTGTGGTCCATTGACATGGTAAAGAATGGCTACATTCCAACCAGAAGCGCTGAAGTAATGGTTCGTCAAATATTGATAATTGTATCATTAGTGAAAAGTCATGGTTAATCAACGGGTAATCTATGATTTATAGTGGTGAAAACGGTCGGTGATGGTAAATAGTTAATTATACTTTATACTTTACCTATTATAAATCATGGTTACTATATAACTGGTGATAATAGGCCACTTACTTATACTCCAGTTACGACCATTTAGCAGTGAACTTTCTCCCCTGCGCCGCCATGAAGACTGATGCTCTGCTTCCGACTGGCATCCGGCGAAAGCATAGCGAAACTCGCTGCTCGTGATGGCGACGGTTTTCCCAATTTTTTGCCCCAGTGTGAGAATGAATGTAGGAATATATTTGGTGATTGTACCAGCTAGGAAGTGTTAATGATGGGAAACGATAAATGATCAACCCTCTAAATCCCATAATCATAGTCCCATGCTATATGATAATGTTTCATGTTTGAGCCTCCATGTATTTACATACATATGCATGTATAAATATATATATATATATATGTATGTTTGAATGCCATTGTGTATTTACAGCTGTGTAAATAATTGTGTAAACCTGTATATATAGAAAGATGCATCTAGAATCAAACCCAGTGGGATCGTGAGAGTGGACCACAAATATACATCGCAATGTATACTTGCATGTGTAAATGCATTGCTGGATGTGTAGATCGGAAGGCACGTATTTGTATGTTTCTTATTCTTTTTCAGATACACAAACAATTCAGTCAAATGTTACGTTCCTATGGCCACATCTCGCCATTCACATTACTTCGAGATAGGATATTTTACCTTGAGACTGGTCGCTTGACTAATGGGCATTTTTTCAGAAGGGTTATAACCACAACGTTCTAATGACATGCCTCTCCCATTGACCAGTTTGGTGTCCAGAAACCATCCCTTGAGAGGAACATGCTGGAGAAAGAAAGGATCAGCGAGAACCGACAACAAATCTATGTACTCAATATGGTCAAACAACTATAGTAGTATTGCTGGTCAACCGACCGCGACAATCATTTTCATGGTTGGATACTACCAGGGTTGACTGACCATTGGCTGATTCTTGTAGATGTTGTTCTGTGCTTCCAAATTTGGATATTCCTGGCCGTACGTGCTGAGTACTCGATGAAGGTTTATCTTGATAAATAGCAGGAAGCAATACAGGTAAATACACTTGTTTCTCTTATAATTGCTGGTTCTTGTCCCCAATTTTAACCACTATAAACCACATGATTGACCACTATTCACCCCTGGTAACTAACTCGTTGATGATGATCAAAAATGGTAAACGGAAAGGAATCATTGACCAAAAATAGCCAACACCGTTTACTTCTGATCACAAACCATCTATCCAACCACGTCAAACTAACCAACAACGGCCAACAATCATTGTCTGGATGGCTTATACCCACTAACTTAGGTTTTTAGTGTTTTTGGGATATGATTGATTGACCATATAACCACTATTTTTTTTTTAGCAATGGATCTATAAGCCAACAATCATTGTGGTTGGATGGCTTCTCCTACCTTCACAGCATTGGTGATTGGCCGGCAACTGATCCTGTGCTGGCTTGCAGCCAATGGACCTCCCAACCACCCCGGTAGTTGCCGATAAATCTTGGTGAAGCCAACGGCACAGGACGGGATGGTCACCCTGAAATCATCCTTGGGCCGTGGTGAAAAAAACCAAACAGCATCAGCATCATCAACCGCTATCTCTATACACTATGAATCGAGCAGTATCAACCATCATTCAAGAAAACGCTTAGCCATCAATCATCACCAATCATCAATCATCACCACCATCATCATCACCACCACCATCATCACCATTCCCATTCCTCTTCACCCCGGTGTCCACAAGGACGCCCCCCTTCACCTCGCCTTCTTCCATCCCAGGACGGCTTGGAAGACGTGCTGAACACCGGGCACATCCCGGACGAGAGCTGCCCCGCCCACGTGCGCAGCACCGGGCTGCCGCTGGCCACGCTGAATCTGGTGCTGGCGGTGCTGGGCGCCGGGCAACTCACCATGCCCTACGCCCTGTCGCAGCTGGGCACCACCCTGGGCCTTGGCAGTGCCACGGCGAAGCCACGGAAGGGCACGGTGAGGGCCTTGAAGATCCGGTGGAGAAGTTGGGGGCTGGGGATTGGTGGATGGTTTTGATGGGGTTTTGATGGTTTTGATTAGTCCTGTTGATGTATGTTGATGGTTTTGATTTCCTTGATGTCGGTTGATGATTGGTTTGAGTTTCACTGAATACTGGCGAATGACCACCATCCTCCAGCTTTCAGGAAGTTCAAACGTGGTGGCGGCCAGTACTTCTTGGTGATTCAGATTCCATTGGAAGTCTTGGATCAACCTGTGAACAGCCAGTGATGTTCCCGATGGATGACCATCGCACAGTGAATCCACAGTATTATATAATTAATCCCTTAATGGATTAATACTATTCAATTATAAGAGTATTAATTGATTAATGCGAGCTGGTTGGGAACAGTTTATCATAGTGACTGTTCAACAAGCATCAACCATAGTTAACTAGAACATGACCAATCGGGCATGGTTGAATAATGACCACGGCTGGCCAATGATAGTTGATGTTGGGCAGAGTCAGGAATTCATCATGGTTAATGATCGTTAATCATGGCTCTATAAGGCCGGAAGTGGCGGACATGTGGCACCATGATGACAAAGTCATGAAGCCTGGGTCCTCCGGTTGGTGGTGGAAGCAGCGGGACGGTTCGCGCTGGTTCCAGCGGTCCCAAGATAGATCAGTGGCAGTCCTGGTTGATTTTCTACTTGGGTGGCAGTCTTTTCAGTGTGAAGCGGTGTGAAGCAATGCTAGGGGAGCTGCTACGTGATGCGCAAAAATTGGTTGATCCCGTGATGGGAATATGCTTGTTTCTCCTATTATTGTTGGTCATGGTAACCATCATTACCCCACATCATCAACCATCACTACCCACATCATTGAGCATCATTACCCACATCATCAACCATCGTTACTCACATAATCAATCACTATTGATCACAGCCATTATTAACCAACAAGAATCAAGGAGTGCTCAGTCGGCTTCTCCCCCAATTTGCTCGGCGGCCCTCGAGGTTTGTGTTTCTTCACTTGGCTCTCGATGCATTCGCTGAAGACGTTGAGTCTCTACGAGATCCACTTCACCCCAACAGGACCGCGGTGACCGCGGTCATGGCGCTCGCGTCAAGTCTCCCCTGCCGCGGTTCAGTGGGGGACATCTTTAGGGCAGTGGGACATCTTTCAGGGGGCCACGAGTCCCAGGTGGTTCATTGCTTGCTACTTGTCATAGAGTCTGTCATGATGACCGGCTGGTGGCCTTGGGGATCGACATCGCACGGTTGAAACGGCACTCCACCCGCTGGATGGTCATGAAACCCTGCCAAAAAGAGCACCCTTTGCAGATGGTCAGCTCCTGTCAGCTCCAAAAATGTGCTCACAAAACAGCTTGTTGACTGTCAGATCCCTCACTTTCTTCCCAACAGGGGCATCATGCCTGTCATGGGCCTATGCCTGTCCTATGCCCATCCTATGCCTATCATGTGCCTATCACGTGGCTATCTTTTCCTGCGCCTGTCACAGGCTGTTTAGACACCTACGCTGATCTGGTGGTGCGCGTGCTGGGTGTCGTGGGCAGCAAGATCTGCAACTTTCTCTTGGTGACGCACCGCGGCGCAGCGCGTTGCTGCCATGGAATGGTGCCATGATGGGTCGGTCCCAGGTCTCTGACGCTGGTTTCGGATGGATTTTTTGGGGTGAAAAATTCTGTGGTTTCGGGGGGGTTGTTGGTGGTGGTGGTGAACAGAGCGGCCACCTGCTGTAGCTGCCCACTGGTGCCACCATCCCCGAGGTTTTATGAAGCAAAATGAACCAAACCATCAAAGGTTGATTATCATATGAATGGTTAGTCATGATCATTCATAACCAGTATAGTTGGCATATCTCGATTTTTGTTGCTGAATTTGCGCTTACGAAGCATGAAGGGCCCCTTCAACCTGGCACCTGCCAGGTATGCTTGGGGTGGTGCTGTGGCCTTTATGGTGATTCTGAAGTCCGAACTGGGAGAGCTGACCCATCACTTCGTGGTTGGATGTTCTCGTGAGGAGGGCGGGGAGCTCGGAGACGGGGTGGAACCCCGCTGTGGCGCAACGGCACAACTGTGACATGTCTGACCGTTGGTAATCACATAGGATTCAATTTGCTATCATAGGCAGTTTGCTAATAGGAATCACTGTTGACCATTGGCAATTCAATTAGCTATAATATTGATAATAGTTGTCAATGAACAATTATGATTGTGTTGAATTCACCTCCGGTTCAAGTTTCAAGCCGTCGAAAAGCAATGACACTTTTGGCCCAGCTCAGCTCAAATCGAAGTCCATCTTCTACTCTACTCGTACAAATGTGATCAAAAAAACATCCAAGTGGTGCAATCAGAAACATGTTGCTAATCAATGCTGATCATACAGCGCCAACAATTTCATTATCATCAGTCCTTGATAGAATGTTGTTAGCCAGCATGAAGCGTGAACAAGAACTATTGAAAGCAATAGAACTATTCTTTCCAACATTGTTAATCATTGTTAAGCAACAAGAGCTCTTGAAATTCATAGAAATGGTTGATATTTGTTGGTTGGCCGTTGCTGGTCATGCTAAGTGTCGTAAAACTCGCGTTGGAACCATGGGAGCCTGGTTGTTCCTTAAAGAATTCGGCGTTTGAGGGCCCAAGAAAGGTACAAGCAACAAGGATAGCTAGTTGGTGATAGAGGTTATAACCATATTAACCATCCATTGTGGTTAATGATAGGGGATAATCACCAATAATAATGGTTAAACAACTAGTGGTTTTGGTTTGATTCACATTTATGTTTTCGTCTGTGTTAACAAATGGTTGGTAGCGTTGGTTGACTAATATTTTTCATAGGGGTTGAAACCACCGACCAGATAGTTGATGGTTGCCCAGAGTGATATATGACCAACATTGGATGGTTGTTGCTAGCGGACTGTGCTGCAGCATTGGCCTCATAGAGATGTAAGCAACAAGCATGATTGTAAATTATGAGACAAACCAGGCAATGTTACTAAGTGGTGCAAATCAATGATGCCGGTTTTTAATATCACTTTGATTTTATTCTGAATCATGTCCGTTTTTTTATTTTTTAAAACATATTCTGTATGCACGAACATGTAAGAAGTGTTGCTGATTTACTGTATGCATGTAGGTGCTTTCTACAACACTTACTATAGTCATCAATGATCATCAACCCACTGGAATTTGCTAGAATCATTTGATTGCTATTGGTGAAACGGATGGATCATCCCTTGTTCGGCTTTTGGTTGGTCTCCCTTGTTCACAATTCACAAGAAAACGTAAACTAACCATGGTTTTGTCCGCTGGGATCGCTACCCATGGATCATCCCCTCAATGGATTACTAGGATACCAGCATGTCTTTGAAGAAACATCTAGAATCTAGAATATCCAAGAAAAGAAAAAAAAAAATATATTTATGTTTTTTATTTCAGCAATTGAAGAAACCTCTACCATCTCCAAACAAGCACATCCAAAAACATCAAAGCACTTCAAACCATCTAAAAGTCTTAAACATGATAGTTTTAAATGGTAAAACTACCATCCACCAACCATTTAAAACAGATTTCCCCACGGTTGGATGGCAGTTTCTTCCCCACATCGGTGGCTGCGGATCCAGGAGAGTGGACAGGGTCTGCTGTTGCTGCTGGCGCTCTGCGTCTTGTGGCCTCTAAGCTCTTTGGAGGCGGTCTGCTGGCGTGGTGGTTGATCCAGGCGGTCCATGAATTCAGTGGTTTCTTCGTGGCTTGTTGTGGTTTGGAGTGGTTGAATAGTCATGGTTTATGGTGGTTATAGTGGTGAACAGATATTATAACCAGTACTAATCATGGTTGATAGTGCTTATGATTTTTAGTGGTTCATAATGGTTACTAGTGGGTTTAGTGATGGTCTTTTATCATGGTTTATAGTGGTTATCAACTATATTGGTAAATAGTGCCTAGCAATAGGGGGAACTTGCTTTGGTCCATGTCTAAAGTGGTACCTACAATGATGATCCAGCTGTTCACGATGGGAACTTCGACAGCGACTTTGGGGGACACCATGGAGAACTGGACAACGCCATGCTGGAAAACCAGGTGGGGGTTGATGGATCTACCATTGTTGATGGTTTAGAGGTTGGTGATAAATGGTTGGTTGATGTTGCCCTATAGTAGGTCCCTTCAGGTTGCTGTGAAATAGCAGGTAATCAGGTGGTACCATTGTTGCAACTGGGGTTGGTTGGTTGGTTATCTATCATAAAGGTAGGCATGGTAACTGGAAGGGTAGGGTTGGTCAATGCTTCATGGTTGATATGTAGCGGCCTTCAGACGCGGGAAGGTTGACCGCCTTTGTCCATGCGGCGAAATGATTCGCAGCACTGGAAAGCAATGAGTCCGATAAGTGGATTATTGTAGGTCAACCCAATGTAAACCTTTGGAATGTTTGTAATTACATTTACATTACAATATAGTATAAGATAGAATCACTCGCCGCTGTGATGAATCCGATAGGAACACGATTAAAACGGAACGAATGAGATGGCTGTAGGAAACTCATTCAACAAACCTTTCGAGGATAGGTGGCTGTTGTACATTCGAAGACCTTTTGGGGATGGTGATTTGCACATCGCAGGACCTCTCCTTTATGAAGCGGTTCTCATGGATGGGCTGTGCTGCAGCACTTTTCATCACTTTCGTCACGCTCTTGAAATCGGAGCGGGCTGGGTTCTCCATGAGCGGAACTGTGCTTCCCAAAGTGCACGGAGTTCTGGTTGGCGATGGTCAGCGGCCGGCCATTGAATCATGATTCATTGGAAATGGATGTGACCCGGTTTGGCGGGAAACTGCATTGATAAGGTTTCGATTCGAAGATCAATTGGATTCAATTGGTATCGTATTTGGTTGTTTCTCAAAATAGGGGACCCTAAAAAAAAGGTGGGTTGCTTTATTACTATACAAATGACCCATGTTGGAGGACTTGCGCGGTTCCCTATTTCGAGAAACCCCATTTGGGTCTACCAATCCCTTGAGTCTACCTTGGGTTTACTGCATTGGCCAGGCCACCCGTAGGAGAAACTATTTGATATGCGAGCAGTGGGGCCATCCAGTATAGTTCCAGGCCTGAACGGTTCATTATCACTTTTGCTTTATGATGATTATATGATTTGTTGTTTGTTATTTGTTGGTGTATCACTTTTTCTTGGTATATCCATCAGGCCATTTGAATGTGGGTTTTTCAAGGAATCTATTTCAAGGCCAACTGACGACCATGGAATCATGATGGGAACTGCTTGGACGCGTTCAGCATGAAACCAATGACAAGTGAGATGAATTTTCCCTTGAGGTGACTTGTTCCGAATGCTGGCTGGTGGCTGGGAGGGAGCGATGAGCTTCGCCAGGGGTATCCCGTTCTGGCCCTTGAAAGGGGGAGCCAAGGAGTAACCAGGAGTGGCGTAACCAGATGCATTTGGTGGTTTGGTGCATCAGGGTGTTTCTCAAAATAGGGATACCACCAAATTGTCCTTTCGACTCAACTATTTATAGTAAGAAACCAACTTTTTTGGGGTTCCCTATTTTGAGAAACCACCATTAGATTAATATTGCAAACCCATGAACCGTTGGTAAAAGTCAGGACTAGACCATTCTCGAATATTTGACTACGACTAACCATTGCGCACGGGGGGCTGCATGGTTTCAGACCTTCCCATCAGATTGTGACCCCCATCATGCGGATCCAGTAAAATCCCCGAAAAACATTCGCAACAGTTCTCCATGAAGGATTTGTTTTATAGATATTATGGTTTTGTTTGTTGGACATGACATTTGCGCCTCGTCCACGTCACGTCCTCCTAATTGTTCGCCCCGCAACTTCGTTTGATGGCTGTGATTCGTGGTGCATCCAACAGTCGTTCTTTCATCCCATTTGGTGATTTCTTCAAATGGGGATATCTCGGGATAACCCTAAACCGTTCAAGACGAGTCAATTTGGAGAAGATTTTTCAATAGACATTAACTCATGATGTAATCAATGCCAAAGTATCCAATACTAGCGAATTTCTAGTAGTCAGCCACCCATAATAAACCATCCATTTGGGGGGCTCCAGCTGCTTCAAAAACCACAACCGTTGGGTCGTTCCCAAGCGCAGGAGCCATGGCCCCGGATAGAGCAAGTGATCGATGACGACCGGTTGCTCACCAACGAGGACGCGGTTCAGTCCATGCTGCTGGATGCGCCTTGAACGCGAAAGGAAAGAGCAGGGTACAATGGCTATACCAACAGGTATATCAACAGGTATAGCCACAGTGGGTATATAACCAACAACAGCTATAGCTGGTATAACATGTAAAACTGGGATAACCAGCAGGTATAACCACCAGGTATGCACCAGGTACAAGCAACACCATGTTCAAGGCACTGGTTTCGGTGTCCGCTGCTTCACAGGTCATGGTTAGATCTCCCAGCCACGCCGCGCGGCGGGGCACGGTACGATGCTTCAGGTTGCTGCGGCGCTGCCGCTGCTGTCCTTTGCCCTGAACTCCACGTGGGCCTACATTCCCATCCTCTGCACCTTGAAGGTGCCATGGGAAGCAGCGACAGCAGAGTCTGAAGTTGAAGCTTTAAGGCCAAGTGGTTTAAGAACATCTGGAGGAAGTGAAAAAAGGTTCTGATGGGAAAGTTTTTGCAGGGTTTTTTGGAAGCATATCATTTTGTTTGTTCAATGGAAACTGTCCTTTTTTTGTTGAAATGCAAGGTGTCACTGCTGGGATTTTTTTGCGAAATGTGGCTGGTTGATAGCTAAAAAGGGTTGGCAATGCTTGAAGATGTTGATGATTGATAATGGTTAATTACTACTGGTTAGTGAAGTTAACAAAGGCTATGTAGGAATGCTTGATAATGGTTCACTTACAAGCAACAAGAATGGCTAATAATCGGGAAAACCTAAGGGGATATGCCAACGAGAGCCATGTTGGCCTGCTTTTTGCTGCTAAGTACTTGCTGCATTGTGATGCCCCCTAAAGAAAGTGTGGTGAGTTCGATTCACGAAATAGTAAGATATTGGTGACAGGGGACCAGGTAGCAGCACAGGCAACCCACGCATTGATGGCATCAGTGGTGAAGAGATGAACCTATCTGTTATGGGGGTGATGCAACTATTTGCTAACCAATTAAGATGGTTCTTCTTTATATTGTTGGTGTTTTCTTTCTTTAGCCATTATTCATAGGCTTGGTCTAATGGCTAATAGTGGTTGGTACTGCTTGGTATGAACCATTATTGTTGGCATATTCCTCTAGGTTTTCCTCTTGTTGGTAGTTGATTGACCATTGTCAAGCGTTACCAACCACTATAAGATACTATTCGCCATGACTTGCCATTGGCTGTTGAGCATGACTAGGCGTTATTAACCAGCAGTGAGCCATTACAGTGAATGATGGCTTCTGAGCAGCTACCGTTGATGATATCATAACTAGCATGCCAACGGAAACCACTATTTTGCTCCCATTAATGGTATTATCAACCTGAACATTGGTCATTGAACATTATTTTTGCCTGCTCTTTACCACTGCCATAGCCATGACTGCCAAGAGCCTGCGGGAGCTTGAGCGGGCGGGAGCTTGAGCGGGCGGGAGCTTGAGCGGCACCGGGTAAATGCAACGTGGTTGGTTGATGGGTGGCCATGTGTTTGATCAATTAGTTGGGCAATTAGTTGGTTCGATATAAGCAGTAAGCCTAAAAGCAAATGTACCAGGAGATATCATCACTGCCTAGTTTTGTGTAAAGTGTCATGGCCCTGTCCAATATTTCTATTTGGAAGGCTTCTATGAGTATGTTTTTTCACATTGAAGCAATGTGCGATGAACAACACTAAGCCACCCATGATTGAAAGGAACACACCAGCTGCTGTGGAAGAAATTACTATGATCCTTATCAAGATTTAAGATGATTTCTCAAGCCACAGAGGACCCCCCCAGTTATCATCCAGTTTATTGACCACTTAGAAGTAATAAACCAACCAGAACTTGAGAGTTTCCTATTCTGAGAAGCCATCATTTTGTTGTTATTGTTGCTGATCATCCCAAATTAACGACTATCATCCCTTATAAATTCATATGGGGGCCGTTCTAAACCCCCCCTCTTTAGATTTGAGCCAAACGTGACTTAGGTATATTTGAGGGTAAAATATTGGCCGTTTTGTGCGGGAGGCGCAAGAAGGCGCAAGGGCGGGCGCAAGACTAAAGGTACTACAAGGTACTACAAGGTACTACAAGGTACTACAAGGTACTACAAAGTACTACAAAGCACTACAAGGTATTACAAGGTATTACAAGGTACTGCAAGGTACTGCAAGGTACTACAAGGTATTACAAAGTACTACAAGGTATTACAAGGTACTACAAGGTATTACAAGGTACTACAAGGTATTACAAAGTACTACAAAGTACTACAAAGTATTACAAGGTATTACAAGGTACTGCAAGGTATTGCAAGGTACTACAAGGCACTACAAGGTACTACAAGGTATTGCAAGCTCTGAAACAGGTCTGAAACAAGTCTGAAACAGGTCTGAAACCGCTACTGCTATTATCGCCCCTACTGCTCTTATTGTTTTTATTTTTTATTTTTCTACTATTACTATTACTAGTAGCATTACTACTACTATTACTATTACTAGTACTACTACTACTACTACTATTACTACTATTACTACTACTACTACTATTACTACTACTACTACTACTACTACTACTATTACTACTACTATTACTACTACTACTACTACTACTACTACTACTACTAGGACTACTAGTATTATTATTACTACTGCTGCTACTACTATTATTATTATTACTGCTACTACTACTATAATTAATATTACTACTACTATTATTACTACTACTATTACTACTACTACTACTATTACTACTACTACTACTACTACTACTACTACTACTACTACTAGTACTATTACTACTACTAGTATTATTATTACTATTGCTGCTACTATTATTATTACTACTACTATTACTACTACTACTACTATTATTACTATTACTACTACTACTACTACTACTACTACTACTACTACTACTAGGACTACTAGTATTACTATTACTACTACTACTACTGCTACTACTACTACTACGACTTTTATTATTAGTACTACTACTACTACTACTATTACTACTACTAATAGCATTACTATTACCACTATTACTACTACTACTACTATTACTACTACTACTACTACTACTATTATTTCTACTAGTAGCATTACTTTTACTACTACTACTACTACTACTACTATTACTACTACTACTACTACTACTACTATTACTACTACTACTACTACTACTACTACTACTACTACTACTACTACTACTACTACTACTAGCATTACTACTATTACTACTACTACTACTATTACTAGTAGCATTACTACTATTACTACTACTACTACTACTACTACTACTACTACTACTACTACTACTTCTACTACTTCCTTTACTATTACTATTGTTACTATTATTGGTATCATTTTTTCAAAAACACGCGTGAGCCTAATTTTTTTGTTTGATGTATTTCTTATTTTATTTCACATATTGATGAAAATGTTTAATAAACGCTGGGAGGCGCAAGAAGGCGCAAGGGCGAGCGCAAGAGAACGAAAGTAACGCAGTGTGAAAAAGGAATTTAGAACAACCCCCATATAGAATCCATATAAAACTGATTGGTGGTTTTAAACATTTGTTATTTTCCCAAAGTAATTATCAACCAATGGTTTGTGGACAAGCATAGTTTTCATAGGAAAACCATTTATCAAAAATCTCACGTTACTGGTGACCCTGGACCTGCCTATGCTGATCTTCCGTCGTCAGCGTCCTGCGGTCTTCACAGGAAAGGACGAGCCAAACGATGCTCGGCGGCGGCGAAAAAAGCCAGCGACATGTCAGTGGTTGAAAGTTCCATGGGGTAAAGGTTGAGTGGTTGGGGATTTCCAGATGATTGACAACCAGTAAGGTAATCCCCAACCATTCAATGGTTAAGGTTGGGTGAAAGGTTAACCAAAAGCCTTTTTTATGGTTATCAACGGTGAATTGTTAAGCAGTGGTTGATTTCCTGACAATTGACAATTTCTTTGGTTGGTGGTTTCTAAGATGATTTAGTTTATTTTCAATGGTGTATTCCTAATTTTGCCCAACTTTGTTGGGGTAATCATGCCATCAATGCTTCTAGGCGTGGTACATGGTCTAAAGCAATTGGCCTATGGGAATATTTCATTCAAGTGGTTTATCAGCAGTTGTCCAATGTGACTTATCGGTTAGAGTTGTTCAAAAGAATGTGTATGTATATATATATGTATATATATCATGAGATATATACACAATATGATAGATAGACAATAAGATTTTGAGCATTATATAAATGGTAGGAATGAACTGCTTAGACAACTGAATGTCATTTGAAGAGGAACGTAAGCTGGCACAAGCACAGAGGGCAACTTCTTAACTATAATAGAAGGTAAAGATTTGAATCATTTGGAATCTCAACTTTGGCGTTGAAAAAGAATCAAGGATCACGACTGGTAAAGACTTGTTATGAATTGCTGATACCCCATCTGACATATTGTTGGTAAGTATTCCATATCATATTCCAAATTACTATCCATTATAATCCATGATAACACAACTATTTGACCATCATTGAACCCTTATAAACCACTGTTTAGCCACAATTGATCATTGTTTAGCCACGCTGTTGCTGTGATCCCCGTTAATGCTCCAAGGATACAACCCATCCCTTCGACGATCCTCGGGGGTAGCAAGTTCGTCAGTTCGCATGGTATGGCGGCGCCTGTTGCTAGCTTTAACTCCAGTTGTACCAGTTACATCCTGGAATTATGACCATCCTGGACTTGGAATCTACCCCCTATTGGAACTAGGTATGACCATCCTGGATATGACCATGCTGTTGGAATAGAACCAGTTACCAGGTATGACCATCCTGGACTTGAAATATGCCCCCTGTTCAATATTTCAACCATTGATCGTCCCATTTGATATTCGATCTGCTCTATGATGCCTGTCCCAACTAATTGGAAGTCTAGGCAACCACAACCCCTCAGCCGATCAGACGTTTCTTCATCACAAATTTCGGCTCAGGAATGCGTTGATCGTTTTGAGCAACGCTGTGATACTGGGCAACTACCTCTGTTTGTCCATCTCTGGGTATGGCACCTTTGGCAAAGCCACCAAGCCCAACATCATGGAGAACCTGGGTCAACGATGCTCGGCGGCGAAACGGCGGAACAGTGACGGCAGCGGGATGGGCATGGCCTGTCAGTCGCACGATGCTCGGTGGCCATAGCCCAAGTCTTCAAAGGAATCCAACGGATTAATAGTGATTAATAAGCAACAAATGGTGATGGTTAACAGCTGGTTAACAGCTGGTTAATGGTTGTTAATAGGGGTTGATTAATAGTGATTAATAAGCAGCAATAATGGATTAGATGGTTTGGTAATGGTTAATAGCTGGGTAATTGTTAAAAATAGGGGATGACAACTAACAGTTATAGGGAATATACTAACTATCTGTGGCTATGGGTTAATATTAATCAAACAATAATGGGGATAATAACCAACAATAATAAGGGAAACAATGGTTAATGATAGGGAACCAGGGGTACGGGGTTTTGACCCACAACCATATTGCAAGTTCCCGTGGATTAGATCCATCTATTGCCATAGTCAATGACAATCATGGAGCAATCATATGGTCAGTGACTCAAAATAACATATTATTGTTATTTGACTATAGAGCAATTGACATGAGTGATTGTCATATGCTCACTATATAAACCATAGTAATGTAGAGACAGATAGCATTTAACAATGGATCTAGTGACAAGATTCATAGCTATATAATAGCCATTGTATTACATAAGAATTTGGGGAACCAATGACCTTCTTTTAGCCGTAGAGCAAAAATTGAAGTAAAATGGGTCAGACATTGCTGGGGATATTTTTGCCAATAGTTTGCCACAGGTGATTCCATGCTGAACTACCATTGGACATGCTTGACTGTTGTCAACCATTTAATATTATTAGCCACTACTACTAACAAACATGAATCAACCATTAAAGCACAATACTGTGATACATCGTCGGTGCATGTTGGTGACATATCGCATCATTGGATAGTCTCAATCCAAAGCGTTTCATGGTGATAAGATCATCCTATTCAGGTTGCGGGGACAAGGCCATTGACCTACACCGTTTGGTGCCAACAGCCTGCTGGAAGTATCGAGTCAGGAGAATTGTCGGAGGGCAGTCAATTTACATGACTACATCATTGGTATATACTGGAATATTCTGGTATATTTTATGTGCATAGGTATATATGTATATATATATATAGATATGTATTATAGATAGATAGATAGATAGATAGATAGATAGATAGATAGATAGATCGATAGATCAACATGCGCATAGAACAATGCAACATGGGTGTCTCTCCAGTCACAGGGGACCCCCCAAATCCAGTTCCTTCACCATTTTCATAGAAATCATCGGCTACTCCTCTGATCTGACCCCTGACCGTCTTTAACACAAGCTGTTAATATTTGTTATTTTTTTAATTCCCGAATGCGTAGCACGGGTTCTCGTTTCATAGTGGGGGTCTGGGGGTGGAGACGTGTTCGCTGGACGTTGCGTTTACGACCGCAAGTGTTCGCAACCGACCGCAACCGACCGCAAGTGTTCGCAACCGACCGCCGCCGACCGCGGTAGGG
>VSDK01004412.1:32424-44171 GCA_009767595.1 Symbiodinium kawagutii | reverse complement strand
CCAAGAGTGTCTCACCAAGAGTGTCTCACAAAGAGTGTCCCACAAAGAGTGTCTTGCAAAGAGTGTCACACCTAGAGTGTCTCGCCAAAAGTGTCTTACAAAGAGTGTCCCACAAAAAGAGTGTCTTACAAAGAGTGTCTCACCTAGAGTGTCCCACCCAGAGTGTCTCACCAAGAGTGTCTTACTCAGAGTGTCTTACCAGGAGTGTCTCACCAAGAGTGTCCCACCAAGAGTGTCTCACCAAGAGTGTCTTGCCAAGAGTGTCTCACCAAGAGTGTCTTGCCAAGAGTGTCTCACCAAGAGTGTCTTGCCAAGAGTGTCTCACCAAGAGTGTCTTGCCAAGAGTGTCTCACCAAGAGTGTCTTGCCAAGAGTGTCTCACCAAGAGTGTCTTGCCAAGAGTGTCTCACCAAGAGTGTCTTACCAAGAGAGTCCGACCAAGAGTGTGAGCATTCGGGTTCGTGGGCTCCATCTTGTTTAATTAATATTTACTGATATTTGCTGATATTGTCTGATATTTACTGATTTTAAATAATTTCCATTAATATTAGCTAATACAAACAAATATTAACTAATATTTAGTTAATATGTGGCTGATATTTAGCTAATATGCACTCTATATTTACAAAATATTTGCTAATATGTTTAACTTAATTTTAACCTAATTTTGTGAGCGATTCATGGCACAGTTGTAAGATTGGCAGTGTCAGAGATTGGCACAAATCAGGATAAATCAGGTATTCAGGAATTTCTTGGTAAGCTAAGGGGTCAGATAGCTCTCCTGCAACTAATTCTGGGGTGTGACCCCTCAAAATATTTACTAATATTTACTAATATGTTTAAATATTTGGGCAGATTGTTTTTTCAAGAATTCGTCATGGGCAGCACCCAGGGTTCCTCAAAACCCATAAAATGCTATCAAAACAACCTTGAGGGGTCACATGGAAAGGTATACAGATAAATCCTATGACATTTATAGCAACGATGAATGGTTTTCCATAGCTCAATTGCAATAATAGTCTGTAATGCGAAGGTAGGATTAATAAATCCCGCTAATTAATCAACCCCCTCCAGATCCCCAGACCCTGGTCGTTACTAAAGTTAATTCGGCTCTGATTCCCCCCTAATAATCTAGCGACAGCCTTAAACCCTCCCAAATTAATCAACCCTCTCTGGATCCCTAATTAGTTTTCGATTTGTTGTTTAAATTAGTTTTGGTTAAAACCCTCATTAATCTAGTTGCTTCTCATGGCTAGTGGGCTCAGAAGGGTTTAGGTTGGACTTTGATTTCCCAAAAAAGTCTATGTGTTTTTCTTGATTACCCGCCTTTTTAAAATCTATCAAAAAACATGTTTTAGACGCTCACAAAGGGGACCCCCACAAGTCTGGAACCCCCCTCAATTGAAATCAATAATAAAACAATTTAAATCAATGAGGGGGCGTTTATTTGGGGGTGGTCACTTTTGGACACCTATGGTCAGACCTTGTCGACCTTGTGGGGGGAGGGAGGGGGTTATTAATCCGGGGCTGGCATTAACAAGCAATAGCCAGTTCATTAGAATGGTACAATTGACAATCATTAACCACTTCAAGTGGCCACTTCATTAACCACTTCATGTACAGATTGACATCAGTTATATATAGATATATAATACATATGGGTGTTTCTCAAAATAGGGGTGCCCCTAAATCATCCATTAATAGTCATTTATAGCAATAAACCGTCCATTTTTTGGGTCCCCTATTTTGAGAAACCACCATATAATACATATCTATTTTCATTAACCAGTTCATTGGGTGCAACCACAGCTGTGTTGGTCCCCAATGGGTCATGATCCAAGTGCCGAGCCTCGAGGCCATCCAGGGGACCCCTGGGTTCTCTTCGCGACGCTCGGCGTAGCGCGGCAGTCACGGATCCCATGTCGCATGGTGTGAAGAGCTGGGATAGTGATATTCTTACAGATATTTTCAGATGTATGTGTATGTGTATATGTATATGTATAAATATACACAATGTGTATAGTTATATATATATATATGTATTTATATTCATGCAGTATATGTATTTATGAGCCATTTCTATGCAGCAATTACATGTGAACCGTTCGAAACCACTGAAGAGCTTGGCGGGTTTGCTGTCCCATTTCCAGCAGATGTGGTGCACACATCATGTATTTTTGGTGGCAAGACGGTTGCCTTCCAAGGCAATTGTAGCGGCCATTTCCAAGCCGGTGACGCCCTGAACAGGAGTGGTCATGCAGCGGTCAACAACCAGAGTTTATGTCGGTCAATAGATGATCAACAAAGGTTACTGGTGGTTCGGAACTCCAACTATGGAAGACAGCGGTCTAGTGTCGGGCGATGGTTGGTCAGCCAACTCTGGTTGTTGGGTACGACCAGCAAACCAACAAACAAAACATGTATTAGACCTATCCCTATGGTTAGTTATACCAACAGGCTATTCTTTGTGATGCAACCAGGAATGCATGGTAAAGATAGGTATCTTCACCTATATGACTAGGTGAATAAATTATGACAACCAACAGGATCCGAGTGATCCACCAGAATCCCATCCATCTATGGTAATCATCACGCTGGTGCAAATCGTTAACCACGGACAGATTGTTCATGAGTAGAATATCCCGAGTATAATATCCCGGAAGATCCTCTACTCCGTACCATGTTATAACCCCGGAAGCATGATAAAGAATCCACAACAGCCCATAGTATTCCGAATTCCTAAGATTCTGAATTAGATAGAGGGCCTATGAGATCTTCATTCCAAAAGATCATGGAATCTTATGGTCTACTAGGGGTAGAGCGGCATGCCCTGCCGCTCGACAAGCCACCTCTACTTGTGGGATCTCATGGGCCAGAAACATCTACTTGGATGTGCAGCTGGGCTTATAACCATTGTTAGACGCCCTCTAGGTAGCTTATAACCCCTAGAAACCATGGTTTGTGCCCACTTACGAGCCGTGGGGGTGCACATCCAAGTAGGGATGCGCGCGACTGCTGGCGGTCATGCTTCGCCGGGTTCGGTTAGGAAGATGTCGCTGTGCCTTCAGCTGACCTTGGCTCTGCCCTTGCGCTTCTTCGTGGCGCGGAAGACGCTGCTGGGAGGTGCAGCCAGCGCAAAGCTCCGTGGCGCCTTGGTGGTGATGGACCCGGGGATGGCGGATGCCATGGCAGATGAGTGGTCTGGCTGGTGGTTTTATAGTGGTGAATAAGGGAAAAATGAGAGGTCCTAGATGATAATCACCAACAACAATGGTTAAACAACCACTGGTTGGTGGTTTGATTGACATCTGTTATTTTCCCTAGTGATTGTTAACAACTGGTTGGTTGACTAATATTGTTCATAAGGCTTGAACCCACCAACCAGATTGGTGCAGGGATGGATGTTGAAGGGGGTGGATGAAGGGTTTGGTTGAAGGATCAATGATGGCTAATTATGGTGGTTGATTAGTTTTTAGATTATGATTGAATGGCTCTGACGATGCGCATAGCGATGATTACAGTATGGGGATGGTCTTAACGATGCTTATAACGATGGTGATAACGATGGTTGAGGATTAGTAAAGATGGTTAAGTGATGGCTATGCCGATGGCTAGGTTGAATGATTAATTATCATGAATTGTTACAAGGAGGGGCCCCTAACATATATCTAAGTTAAAGAACTTATAACTTATGTTGGCAGACTTATTTTTAAGTTGACATAACTTAAGTTGGGTGAGTTAAAGGTTGATTTATATCTTACATATATCTTTCATAACTTATTCATATCTTTTTAGTTTTGGTGATTTCATGACATGGTGATTGTGCAGGAAAAGGGGTGGTTCTCGCGATCACACTCAAGGCGGCCTTTTTGTTGGTCAAATCAGGCAGTGAACGAAATCTTCAGGGCAGTCTTTCATCCAGCTCGGGATTGTTGGAGCCTGCAATCCTTCAGTCTAGTCGAGTGTCAGCAGTGAAAACGTGAGAGCCAAAAAAAACTACAGAGACTCAACTGCTCAAGATCCAAACGTGCTATAACAACAGGAAACACGTACGCGTTTACATCAAGTGTTTCTGTGTAAAGTGTAAACATATACGCGTTTGCACGCGGTTTCTTCTTAAGAATTAGAGACACGATATGTTTCTTGATTTTTCGGCTGCAAAATTTGTAAACATGTAGGTGTTTACAACTGCGCTGCTTCATTGAAAGTAGGAAACATGTCGTATCCAAAAATAGGAAACATGAAGAAACACGAAGAAACACGTTGTAAACACGTTTTTGTTGGAAGTGTTTAAATGAGAAAACACATACGCGTTTCCCATCTAGAAACAATAAACATATCCATGTTTCCTCGTTTTTCTTTGTACTGAACTGGAAACATATATGCGTTTCCATCGTTTATCCCTTATAAAGTGGAAACATATGCACTTTTTCACCTTTTTAAGGTTAAGTTAGCCCAGGATTCCCTGAAGACTTCTTTTTTGGGGGGATATTGGGTAGTCCAATTGTTCCAGAAGTCTCCTCTTTCTAACCCCTGGAACTTTGAACTCTTTTTTTTGCCTGGCGCAGTTCAACCAGAGTGAACACAAGTCAAAAGCACAACAAGGAGTGAAACGGCTGCAGATGCCAAAATGACCTCTCATTCTGTCCCGGCTGATACACGGAAAAAAGTTGCCAACAAAAAAATTACCTTTAATATCTTTTGTAACTTGTTTATATCTTATTTGTATCTTCTTCCATGAAAATTTACAACTATACTTGCAATTGCATATCTCACATATAACTTCATACAGAGTTAAAGAACTTGCAACCTAAGTTGGCCAGTTTCTAACTTATCTTATCCAACATATAACTCAATTTGTAAACCAGGGGCCTCTCCTTGTACCGATGGCTAATTAATGGTTGATGATGGCAAATACATCGATGGTTAACGGATCATACAATCAATAGTAGTTGATAGTATTGTTTCTTCTAACTATGCTTGAGTACTATTATCCGTCATTGTTAGCCACAAATGGATATTAGTCTCTAGTATGTTCTTTCCATGGCCCCCATTATTCATCATGGCTTTTCAATGCAAAAATCATATTGACCTTAATGGACCAATTACGACCAGTTCACATCATTCATCACTAACCCGGCTTACTGACCACAACCACAGGTTAGATCTAACTATTCTCATGTTGGGAATTCTTTACTTCCATCAGCACCCATCTGCCACACTTGCATGAATTCCGGTCATCAACCATTCTGACCAATCAGCCATTGTCAATTCCATCAAGTAGCAAGAAGCCTGAACCAGGATTCAACCCTTACTAACCCACCAAGCATCGTCAACAGTTTCACAGTGAATTTGCCCTCCATTTCACCACCATCCACCACCAACCCTGGTCATGGACCCCCTGGGACCCCCCCCCTGGGACCCCCGTGGATTCAACCCTTACTAACCCACCAAGCATCGTCAACAGTTTCACAGTGAATTTGCCCTCCATTTCACCACCATCCACCACCAACCCTGGTCATGGACCCCCTGGGACCCCCCCCCTGGGACCCCCGTGGGCCCCCCCCCCCGACCTCCCTGAAACCTCCCTGGGACCCCCCTGGCTGCGCCCAGTCGTTACGGCCCTGCTGCTGGTGTCTTCGGCCACGGCGCTGGCCCTGCCGAAGATTTCGCTGGCCTTGGTGTTGGGCCTCACGTCCAGCGTCTGTGCCAGCGACGCGGCGGAGGTTCAGCCGTGGTGATGGGTGGTGAATGGTGGTTGATGATGGTTAATAGTGGTTAAACTGGTGGTGAATGGTGATCAAACTGGTGGTGAATGGTGATTAATGATGAAAGATGGTGAGCGATCGTGCTAGTGAATGTGATGAATGATGGCGTTTTTGGATGGTGGTGAATGGTGATGATGGTGGTGGAATGATGGTGAATGGTGGTGGTGAATGGTGAAAGATGGTGGTTAATGATTAAACACCTGTTTGGTGGTGAATGGTGAATAATTAAGGATAGTGTTTGAATGATGGGCTGATTAATGATATGGTGGTGGATGATTTTCATGATATGAATCATCGCCGAATGGGGGTATGTGGTGATTAATGATTAAGGATAGTATGCAGCCCAGGGATTGATCCAATGCTTGATGGTGATTATTGATGGTTGATGGGGATTCGTGAAATCAAAATGTTTTTTTTACCATTGGTAGATAATGATGGTTAATGATGGTTACTGATGGTTGATGGTTATTTACCATGTAACCATTATGAGGCAGATTCTGGTGATTCATGAGGGTCAGAGGTGAAGAACCAATGGCTGATGATGGTTAATGATGGTTGATGAACATGGTGTTTCAGAAGGTTAGTAATGGTTGATGATGGTTGGTGATGGTTGATACGGGTGATGATGGTTAGTAACTAGCCAAGAACAGTTGTTGATAATGGTGCTTTATCTATTAATGGTGCTTAATAATGGTGGTTGATAATGGTCACTTGTCGTATAGCCCAACAATGCAAGGAATGTACTGATCCACCTGTTGTAGTGGTGAGTAGCACCCAGTCATGGTTGATGTTGATGAACAATCCGGTGACTCGTGGTTAATATGGCCAGTCGTCTCTAATGATGGCTGACGGTTGGTCAATTATGGTTAGGATCAGCTGATAGTGATTGACCATGTTTGATAGCTGTTGAAGATGATTGGTTAGTCCGAGGTTAATGATTCATCATGATGTTAATACGTGTTCAACGATGTGATGATTAGCATGATTGGTCAACACGAAGGCAATGACAATCAGAGAAGATACTATAGACATGCAACATAGCAAACATCCATTTACTTTGATATTTCATAGAAAAAACGGAGCTGTGGGATTTATCTGGGTTCTCCCCTGTTTCTCCGAAAACTTGTGTGCCCTGTGTTCCCTGTGCCCGTACTGCCCAGGTATCACCCCTTGCATGGCTTAGCCACATCAGGTTTACCCAAACATGGTGTACCTCCACGTCACTGGTGCTTTGAACAATGGAGTTATGAGCATTGACTGGACCACCATTATTCATAGGGAAACTACCATGACTCATAGGGAAACCACCATGACTCATAGGGAAACCACCATGACTCATAGGGAAACTACCATGACTCATAGGGAAACCACAATTATTCATAGGGAAACCAGCATTATTCATAGGGTAACCACCATTACTCATTGGGAAACCACTTGAAACCAGCATTATACCATGGTTTGTCCAAAAATGGTGGTTTCCCTATGGGTCAATGGATGGTGATTGTACCACCATGGATCACTGGACCCCAGGTATGATCATTTACATCTTGCCGGCGACTATCGATCTAAAACTCCAACTTCCAGGTCAGCGAGGGGGCTGTAGGCGGTTTCCAGGAGAATGGTGTTGCGCATTGCCCGGAATGGTGGGTGGTAACTGATGGTGGACGTATGTTCTTGGAACGTAAGCATGAATGTGTAAATGGGATATAGGCTATACGCTTCGATGCCATAGGTGTGAAACTATATTTGATCATGATTGTGAACTTGATGAACGTAGGTTTTGAACCAGTGGCCTGAGTGGTCCAAAGAACGCTGTTTGGCCAATTGAGAACGGCAAAGGCAGTACAAAGTAATGAATTCATTGCTGTTGCCGCGGCATTTCGACGGCTTGAAAATGACGATTCCATTCTTTCTTCGGGAGTACAGTATCACCCACCAGCCAGTTTATCCGCTACGAACGCACCACTCATCCAACGATACCTGCCACATCCTGCCACCCAACTGATCCCAACAGTAGCAGCTGCTGCCAACCATCCAGTTGCTGGCGTTACTTTTGCTACTGACAAGACCCCAAGGACCTAAGGATAATCGCTGTGGGTGGTTTGGAGGCTTTGAAGATCTTCTTCCCATACCTAGAGATGATCATCTAACCAGCACATTCTAAGGAATGTGCAAGTTCTCGTGTGTAAACGATTTGAGCTGCCATCTGGAAGAACCTCATGCAGCCAAACAATCAATCCAACGGCCTCAATTGCACCAACACCAGTAAGCTGTTGTGAGCCAAGGAGGACTCCTGCACCTTTGTCCAAAGTTCATGTATTTACAACCATGCGGATTGGTTGCTTGGTTGGTCATCTCAGTGTCAACGATCCCCAAGTGTTTCGTGTGATGACCTCCCTATCCGTGAAAAATCAGCTTCTGGCAGTTCGGCTGTCAGTTTGTTGATCAAACAAATGCTGCTGATTCCCCTACCTGCTTGGTTGGTTATGTTGCTTGGTTGGTTAGTGTTGGAGTTGCTTATGTTGGTCATGTTGGCCGGTTGGTTGGTTGGTCATGTTGGCCGGTTGGTTGGTTGGTTATGTTGGTTGGTCGGTCGGTTGGTTGGTTGGATGGTTATGTTGGTCGGGTGGTTGGTTGGATGGGTCGCTTGGTCGTTATCTCTCCCCAGGTGGCTGTGGGTCAGTTCACCCTGTACCCCTGGTTTCCCTATCATTAACCATTGTTTTCCTTATTGTTGTTGGGTATCATCCCCCACTATTGGTTGATTAACTGCTTGACCCATAGCCACAGACAGTTAGTGTATCCCCTATAACTGTTAGTTATCATTAACCAGGCTGTTTTCCCTATGAATTATGGTTGGTCATTCTAAGCCATATCATTGATGGTTAACTGCTTGACGACCTGCTTGGGTCCCAGGCGTGTTGCGCAAGCTGTGCTCCGCGGTGAGTTTGCTCGTGGGGCTTTTCATCCTGGTGGCGGGGGTCTACGCCAACCTGGCGGGCGTCTCTGTAGCCAGCTGAGCGGTGCGCCTGCGTACCATGGGATCCACCATGGGATCAACCAGGTCCCAGGTGTCGTTGGGTGTAGCAGATGGGAAGGTCCTGCTGAAGTCATACAAATTGATACTGCAGTTGGTCATTTTGATGGAACATTTTGTTGTTTTCCACGGTAATTATTAGCAAATGGTTGGTTGACCGATATTTTTCATAGGGGTTGAAACCACCAACCAGTCATACATTGATTCATTTGCTGTGGTCTAACTCTAAAATAAACAGAGCCGCACCCACGAAAGAATGAGACGAAACAGTCAGACAGCTGTTGCGTGCACCGACAAAATGTTGGTCCATGAGACTCTGAGACTTGCGCTGTTGCGTCACCGCGCTCCTCCTCAGCCGTGAGAGTTGCGATCATCGATTTCCGAAAAATGGCGCGTGCCCTGTTAAAGCTGCTAGAAGTGTCAAGTGTTTTTTAATAGAATTAACAGTGGGTAGAGATTATGGTTATCATGCTCAATCATTGTAAACACTTGGTAGAACCCCTGATTAATCACTAATCACTAATCATTAACCATTAAACCACTACTTACTTTTTCGAGATATTCACAACTGGTTAGTTGACTTGCGCAAATGACGGGGTGGTTCAACAGCCAGGGGGTCGTTGAGGTTCAGCCTGAGGTGAGGGCAACCCGTCGTGAGCCGTTTTTCACTTGGAGATCTATTCATCAATCATCATGGGCACATGATGAATACCATTAAGTAATTATGACAATGGTTATTAATGGTTAATACCTGGAGATCTATTGAGAACCATTAGTATTCGTGCTCATGATGGGCACATTGCTGCCTGTGGTCACTTCGCTTTTTCATACTTTGTTTCAGAATCAGAAAACAGTGACTGGTTACATGATATTGCAGGACTAGCATCAGCATCGGGCGTGTTTGCTCTTTTTCTGTCAAGGTTTGTTCACAAATTAAGGGCAACTACGTAATATGACCTCACTTGATATTTTATCTACTCCCTGTCGTTAAACTACTACAAACCATCCATGAACCATGGCGTAACCCTACTGGCATCAGGAAAGACGATCCGCAGGCAAACCAACATCAGCGTCGCCAGTTAGATGATGCCAGTTTGACAGCCCAGAATTTGGTTGATGATGCTAAAGATATTTTTGAACCATGCTGAAGCAATAGGTAACGGGCAACTGTCATCGGCAAAACGAGGGTTGCAGCACTCAAAAGAATGGACGGAGTCTCATTGGTTGACTTGACAAGTGGAACCGTGAACCACCTCCAAAAGGAGTGGTGCTGCTGAATGCAAACTCCGTAGCAACATGAGAATGGAAATCAACGATGGCCAAACTATGATAATTCATGCATGCATAATTATGTGATATTATGTGCAATTACATATATTTGCACATATGCGTATATCATACATTTTCGATGTGTCTAGAAGTATTGATGCATCCCTCATCATCTCTATCTCTCTATATGGTGGTTTCTCACAATAGGGGTACCCCGAAAAATGGCTGGTTTATTCCTATAAATGGTTAATCATGGATGATTTGGGGGTACCCCTATTTTGAGAAACCACCATATGTATGCATTGTTTTCCCTATCATCAACCATTGTTTTCCCTATTATTACTTGTTATTATCCCCCATGAAATTGGTTGATTCATATTGACCCATAGCCATACGTAGCTGGTATATACCCTACTATTGTTGCTTATTACACCCTATTAATCCCTATTATTAACCATTAACCAGCTAGTTAACCCTTGTTGTTACCATAACGGATCTGCTCGCCATAACGACCACTTCTTCAGGACAGACAACTTCTTCCCCGGCGGAGCAGCCCCCAGAGCAGCAGCAGGCGCCGGGTCTCCGGGTCGCAACGCACGATGGGATGCCGGCGTAGGGCGCCACTGGCAGGTGGCAGTCCCTACCCTGGTTGCGTAGAACATCCAGTGTTTGGAATGGTTTTGGATAGATAAGAAGGTGAGTTGCAGCGCAACCAGGTCAATTTACCAGAAGGTAAATGTGGGTATGCCATACATGGAGTATCTGATCTGGGGCAAACCACACCACCAATTGTGGGCCAGCATTTTTCCGGTGACAAGACTCATGTTTGAGGTGGAAAGCTTTCAAGTCGAGGGGGTTGATTCTCAAATCCCTTCCCTCATTCGATGGGCTATAGCTCAACACCCGAAGACCAATGAACACCAACAGGATACTGAGAGACTTGGCTGGTGGAGATGTCCAATTACTATAGAACTTCAACGATATGATTTCTCTGCTTTTCATCACTTGTCCCTTTAATCCGACAACTGTGATAACATATCTGGGAAGGACACAGTCCGTAATATTTTGAGTTGCCTGTTACTTTGTATTCATGGCTAACATGAACCAACCAACAAGCTTTGGCCACGGACCAAACATAGAGCTGAAAGTATTTGTACCCAACATTACCCAAGTACTAATCAGCAGTCAACCTATCAGTCAATCAGCAGTTCTCTGCGAATATCAAAATGAATCAATGACCCATTCGCCAATCACGAGTTTATACTTGATTAATACATCTCACTCATCAGCATTTTGGCTGCCAGTACCAATCATTTTTGACACGGACTCTCAGTTTTAGTGCCATTGTTGTTGCAACTCATAAGATTCTATATGCTACAGTGTTATTTTAACGCGAACTACCTAGTTGTTTGCAGATGTTACTGGTTTCAAAATCATCTGAAACTTGCGAGGGTGGAATCCGGTGGCCTGCCATGTTTTGTTTGGCTTTGTAAGACCGCACAGCAGGCAAACATGTGGGATTTGGTTTTCGTCGTATTGCTAGGCACTGATGGTGGCTAGCATCATCCATCATCAACGCAGAATCAGGGCGGTTCAGACAGTATTGTGTCGCAACTTTTGGCGGAGCAGATCCTCCTGTGAACACGATGTGTGTCGCGGCATCACTCATGAGTG
>VSDK01004412.1:0-32373 GCA_009767595.1 Symbiodinium kawagutii | reverse complement strand
AGCGGTTCAAAGTTTATTAGCAGAAAATAGTTTCTACAAACGCAATTGTCAACATGTTGAAATATGAGGGTGAGAGCGCAAACGCTTACACATGTGAATAAACAAATACTACACACAAATGTTTGGCAAATCATGTTGTTGATTATGGTTTCGGGTCAAGGATAGATGTGGGAAATTCTCCTTTGATACATGCCAGCTAGTGGTTTATGTCGCTGTGGATCTGCACTATGTGCTGCGAACAATGCTTTCTGGCAGCCTGCCCTGCCAATGCGAAATTGGTCACGAAGCACTAAAGTCGTTTCAACATTTGTCAGTGATTATAAGAATGATTCGTCTACAACTTGTCACTAATACAGTTCTGCCAATTATAGATATATTACTGCTTGGTAACAACTATTGATGATGAATTTATTGACTGAACTTACTATTGAATACTCAATCAATATTAGTTGAATTATCAATATCACTCTTAACTCCACCAATGTCAACTGATTTACACAGGCTACATAACCTGAAAGCGATAACACAAACATTGTATTCAAGCTATAGCTAAACCAAACAACTAATGGTTTCAGTTTGTCAAACAAAAGTCGGTGGAATGATATCGGTATAAATTCTATTTATAGACATATTTTTCAACCCACTAATTATAGCTAAACTGTTTATACTGATATTATTCCACCAGTATGAACATGGTTTAACTGCTGATCTAGCATGGTTTCTACCAGCTCTGCAGCTGATGTTTACAGCTCTGCAGCTTGCTCTGCTGATCCAGGCGCAGACAGCAGTGACTGGGGCGACTTTTCAGGTGGGGACATGGGCGGAACCGAATCGCGGGCGACGGGCGACTGGGGATGGGAACGAAGGGAGATGCGACGTGAACTGACGTGGTGAAGTGATGGTCAACCTGCCTAGATCGAGGTTAACTAGTAGTGAATAGTGGACAAACAATGGTTAAATAGTGTTTAAAGATTATGGATGAGATGGTTGATAGTGGTCGAATGCCTGGACGCTGTGCACAGATGTATACGTTTTATTTTTTGGGTCAAATGTTGAATCTAGTGACGGTTTCTCTTCTATCCAGACTGAGTTTGCTTTTCCTGTTTTGAGACTGGTCAAGTCAGTTCGCTGGCAACAGGGGATTTGTGACTTTCCGCTTTTGCAGACCCTTGAGAATCAATATCGAAACTATATGTTTATCACATGTTCATGCTTTTGGATCCTCCACTTAATTCCGTCATGTGGCGACTTTAGCCAGATTATGATCAACCATTGGCATTAATTAATCAACAATAAACACCATCAATTAGTGACAAACATCAACCATTACTGGCAGCCAGAGTTGCCCATGATTGAAGCAGCATTCACCATTAATAAACATGTATTTACCGTCATTAGCTTGCATGATTGAGCGAAATTCACTGGTGCGCACCATTAACCATCATCATCCAAAGGGACCCATCATTGCCCACCATCAGTCATCACCATCATCAATCATCACATATCATCACCCAACATCATTCATTGACTAATCATGCAGCCAATCATCAACATCAATCATCAACATCAATCATTCAATCATCATCATCATCATCATCATCATCAACCATTCACAATTCTCCCTAAAAAAGATATCATTACCCAACCATTTCCCCTGGCTGATCGCCCCAGGCGCCCCGGCAGCTGCGCCTGCGCCTGCGGCACCAGCACCCGGCGGATTGTTGGATCTGGACCTGGACTTCACAGCGGTGCCGGGGCGGATGCGACGGGGGAGGATCGGCGGGATCGGTGCTGGTTGGTTGGCGCCAGTTGTGCGGCTGGTTCGGCTGGCTCGGCTGCTCATCTTTAGTGGTTACTAGTAATTTATGAGTAGTTATTGGTTGTTATAGTGGTTATTAGTGGTTAATTACTAGTGGTCAATTACTAGTGATGAATGGAGATTAATAGTGATCAATAGTGATAACTCGTGATTGAGAATTGTTTATAATGGTTAATCATGATCCGTATTGTTTAGTAATGGTTGCAGGTGGTCATTCAGAATCATGGTTAACCTTGTGGTCAGTTTTAACAATGATGAAGCGATCACCCAGTGGGAACAATACCTGTATCCATGTCAATTGAAAAACCGATCATTGAATAATGTGCAAGCAACAACTAAATGTTCAGTCACAACTATCAAAATCACAATAACAAAATCATACATAGTCAGTCACTGGTCTTATTTTTTGATTGAACCAGTGTTGTATCATGTGATCGGTTGCTTTTTTTGTCCCCACCGTAAATGGATCTTTAAAGACCAGTGGTTATCTATGCTGTTTCCTTATCATCATCAGTCCTTCAAATAAGTAGATATGCATCGAGAAGTGTCAAGCGATCTACTTTTAACAATGAAATTATTTATATAACAAAAGTAGATCGCTTGCCACTTCATTCACCAAGGCAGTTGATTCTGAATAAGCGATCTACTTGTAATAATAGTAGACCACTTGAACTGGTAGATCGCTTATTAAGAATCCTTGCCATTATTAAAAGTTGATCTCAATTATTATGATCTACCTCTTAATAAAGTAGATCGCTTGCCACTTCTCCATCCATCATAATCGGTAGATCGGTTGCTGCTCACCTCATCCGTGGTCTACCATCGCCGCGCCAGGCTCCTGCTCCGGCTCCGGCTCCGGTCCCGGTTGCTGCAGAAGTCCCGGGCCAACACGGGCATGTGGCGCCGGCGGTTGAAATTTTAGTGGTTGAACTGAACTCATCAGTCGATGCTCAATCCACATGCATTGATGAGTTGATGATGGTTGGTTCAGCATGGCAAATTAGTAGAGAGAGAGAGAGAAAGAGATTGACCATGGTCCAATTGTGGATGACCATTGTCAATAGGTATGGATACAATCATGGAGTATAGCAGTTGATAACAGGGGTCACTAACCAACAGTCAAAACACCCTGGTTTGTTTAGCGCATATGTATTTGTACATATGGTGGTTTCTCAAAAAAGGGGTACCCCAAATCATCCGGTGCTCACCATTTATAGTAGTAAACCAACCATTTTTGGGGTACCTTCATTTCAAGAAACCGCCATATCAACCTGGTTGATTTAGGTACATCTAGCACTAGAGGTATTCCATTGTGGTCAAGGAGCAGCAGGTCTAGGACGCAATAAACCGAAAAAAATAACATACTTTCTTAATAGGTATAATAGCCTATATTTGTCCCCCTATAGTTGTATAGTATGGGAATAGCTACAATAATTATGGAAAAACAATAACAACATTATTGTTAGGGAATAGCTGTACTAATATAATTGTTTAAAACTAACTAATAACATATCACTATAGTTGGTATGCAGGGAATAGCTATACTAACATAATTGTCCCCCTGCACTACCAACCGGCGCTGGCAATTTTGAAGCCGCAACTTCCTGTGACGCGGTGGTCAAGTTTTTCACCTTGCACCAATGGTGGACGCTGCGAATGGTTGATGGTTCTTTGCTGGTTAATTGAACTGTTGGACCAGAAAAGGAATGATCGAATAAACCAACAAATAAATGCAAATAACTGTCATTGTCATAGTGTTGGAATAAAATAGGGAATGATGGTCACAGCCATATGTACTATTGATCTCTTGGTATGTGATTTTTGAGCTTTGGACATCATGTTGATAGGAAACTGGCACTGTTGGGAGATCAGCCCAACTGAGCTACGGTTTTTTTTAACAGCCTCAAATTAATGCAAGAAGGGAACTAAAAATTGATCGCGTAGGCAGTTCTCATTGGTGAGAAGGAGATGCGTAGGCTTGCGTAGGCATTCTGCGTAAGCAAAATCGCGTAGGCATCTCGCGTAGGCAACATGATGGTATGCACTTGCAAAAAGGAGCTTTGATTGATCCAGCGTAGGCGCCGCGTAGGCAACCTTTTCACACCTACCATCCGCGTAGGCAAACCCCTAGTAAAACTACATCGCGTAGGCGCCGCGTAGGCATTTCGCGTTGGTGTCGCTCTTTATACATCAAAAAAAACCACTGCTCAACTAATCAAGAGGGGTCAGGCGAGATCGCCTGTGATCAAACGATGACTTAACTGGTTAGTTGCTGATCTGGATTGAGCATAGCTCAACCTAGATCAGATAAATGTAGCCTGTTATGCTAGCCCTCCTGCTGCTGATTCTGGATGCACCAGTTGTATCCAAAACCTGCTACGAATGATGAATTTTGCCCCAGAACTTCTGTTTTTTAGGGGTCATGGCAATACTCCTGTCTTGTTTGGGGAGTTGACATTTGGCTGTGGGTCAAAACCCCGTACCCCTGGTTCCCCTACCATTAACCATTGTTTGCCTTATTATTGTTGAGCAATATCCCCAATTATTCGTAGTTTAATATTGACCCATAGCCATTTGTTGGTGTTCCTCACCCTTGTTCCCCGTTTTTTCCACAGCACTGCTAGCTTAGAAGAAGATTGAACTCGTTGATCCTTGCTCACGCTCGAGGTCCATGGCGCGAAGTCCACCCCATGTAGTGTTTGATGGACCACGGTTCCGCTTGTAGGAAGCAAAATTTGTTTGGCAGACATTGTAGTGCTTGACAGAAAGCTATCCGGGATGATAGGTGCCAAACCGAGCAGGAAGCTTCGCTGTCTCCGTTGATATGGTGGTTTCTCAAAATAGGGAGCCCAAAAAATGGCTGGTTTATTACTAAAAATGCTTAATATTGGATGATTTAGGGGTAACCCTATTTTGAGAAACACACATATACGCGCGGTCGTTCTGGCTTTTGAGCCTTTTGCAAGTGCAAGTGTAGGTGCTGCTAGGTTCCGACGGCGTCAGTGACTTAGTGCAATTGTATGCCATTGTATTGATGCCACAGTGCCAGAGCGTTTGTTCGAAACTAGCACTGTGTGCAGAAGTAATTTGCGCAGTGTGATCAATCCAGTTTTGATTGCCAACTGCTGCTGTATTTGAAATCAGGACATGAGCCACTTTGATGCACAGGGAAAATATGGCCAAAAAGGCTTTGGAGGCAAGAGTGCTTACAAACTGCTGAATCAGAAGGCTTTATGATTTCGATAGGCTCATCATTTACATGACAACTGCAGCGTTCTTGAGCCAGGAGAAGAGCCTACTTCACGTTTACAGAGAAAGTATGGCAAGGCAAATGTTACAGGATAAATTTGGTTGTGTGTTTTGGTGAGGGTAATGGTTCATACTGCATCCAGCTCTCTGCGTGGCTCTAGGACATGTCCAAGAAGCTACTTGAGGAAGTTGCTGATGCCAGGTGCTTATTTCATGGGATAAGTTGAAATTACATCAGATCTGCCTTGAATTCACTCTCAGGACGTGTCTTTGAGATTCTTCATCATGAAGTTGGATGAATGTCTACGCCAAACACGCATGACCGAGAACGCTGCTGTGGACAAGGCTATGCGCATAGCATGTTTTTGCTACCTACTAGCTAGAAAATTGCCGAAACGAATACCAGAGTTGCGTTATGAGGCTTTGGAGGTGAGTCGGCACAAGGTATGCTCCACTTGCAAGCCTTACCTGCGGAAGATTGTAGACAAGGTGCTTCTGCATGTTTCATTTAGTTGCGTTTTCGGATATATGTTGTTTTGACCTTCTCTGCTAGGTCAAGAAGATTCCGTCGATGAAGACTTGCATGCCAGGCAGGAGCCTCATCGCTAAGATAAAGAGTGTAGTTTGGACAGTTGTTCTTCTTGCTGAGGTGGACATCAGTCAAATCGTGCTCGAAAGAAGCTGAGAAAACCAAAGAGACGTCATGGAAAGAAGACTTGCATGCCAGGCAGGAGCTTCATCGCTAAGATAAAGAGTGTAGTTCGGACAGTTGTTTTTCTTGCTGAGGTGGACATCAGTCAAATCGTGCTCGAAAGAAGCTGAGAAAGCCAAAGACACGTCATGGAAAGAGCAGCAAGACAAAACAATGATGTCCCATTTTAAGGGCCAGACACAAAAGGGGGTAACTACAAATTTGTGGCGTCACATATAGAATTCCATTGATTCCATAAAGCTCTTTCGTTTTTTGTTCTTGCGCTCTTTCTATAACGCTGGTGGGCTATTCGAACGTCTCGTGTAAAATCCCAGTCCGGAGATGTTTCAGCAAAAGATCTGCAAAATACACAGGCGGCTCGAATTGTTCTAAGCTACTGTTTTCCGGGATATTATAGCCTTTGTTTATGCCCATGGCAAGCAGTCTTGAAAAATGTTTCAAGCATTCAATCATTCAAAGGACCGACCGGCACTATAAGCAAAAACAGTTTTTGCCTTCTACGTTTCATTGACGTATATCGCGGGCCCAAATGTGTTCAAACATGCTTGGTACCGTGTCATGAAAGTATTATTTGGGAGGCACATGGCTTGAGAGGCGCTGGTGGGTCATGAAGCAATCATTTGGGAGGCACGTCGCTTGGGAGGCGCTAGTGGGTCATGAAGCTCCTTTTTGGGAGGCACATCGCTTGGGAGGCGCCTGTGGGTTATGAAGCTATCATTTGGGAGGCACATCGCTTGGGAGGCGCCTGTGGGTCATGAAGCAATCATTTGGGAGGCACATCGCTTGGGAGGCGCTAGTGGGTTATGAAGCTATCATTTGGGAGGCACATCGCTTGGGAGGCGCTTGTGGGTCATGAAGCAATCATTTGGGAGGTACATCGCTTGGGGGGCGCTAGTGGGTTATGGAGCTATCATTTGGGAGGCACGTCGCTTGGGAGGCGCTAGTGGGTTATGAAGCTATCATTTGGGAGGCACATCGCTTGGGAGGCGCTAGTGGGTCATGAAGCAATCATTTGGGAGGCGCATCGCTTGGGAGGCACATCGCTTGGGAGGCAATAGTGGGCCATGAAGCTTTCATTTGGTAGGCACATTGCTTGGGAGGCGCTAGTGGGTCATGAAGCTATCATTTGGGAGGCACATCGCTTGGGAGGCGCTAGTGGGTTATGAAGCTATCATTTGGGAGGCACATCGCTTGGGAGGCGCTAGTGTGTAATGAAGCTATCATCTGGGAGGCACATCACATCTATAAATATTTTTTCGGTGTTGATTTCACCTTTTTCCTTTACTTTTCAACTTCGTCCTCACCAAAACCGGCTCACCAGCTTTCATCTATAGATGCTTTTGCGGTGTTGATTTCACCTTTTTCCTTTACTTTTCAACTCTGTCCTCACCAAAGCCGGCTCACCAGTTTTCATCTATAGATGTTTTCTCGGTGTTGATTTTACCTTTTTCCTTTACTTTTCAACTTCGTCCTCACCAAAACCGGCATGACAACATCGGGCGGGTGACATCTCAAAAAATTCTTGCAGATTTCATGATGGCAACATCGGGCGGGTGACATCTCAAAAGATTCTTGCAGATTTCATGATGACAACATATGACAACATCAGGCGGGCGACATCTCAAAAGATTCTTGCAGATTTCATGATGACAACATCGAGCGGGTTACATCTCAAAAGATTCTTGCAGATTTCATGATGACAACATATGACAACATCGGGCGGGTGACATCTCAAAAGATTCTTGCAGATTTCATGATGACAACATATGACAACATCGGGCGGGTGACATCTCAAAAGATTCTTGCAGATTTCATGATGACAACATATGACAACATCGGGCGGGTGACATCTCAAAAGATTCTTGCACATTTTCATGATGACAACATCGGGCGGGTGACATCTCAAAAGATTCTTGCAATTGTGTAATCCTGCACTGCTTGCTAGCTCCTTTTTGTGTTTGTGCTGGGTTGTTCGTGTGGTTGTTCTTAGAACTGGTGATGACGGGTTCTTGTTGTGGTTGTTGGTAGGCAGTTGTTGTGGTGGTTGCTGTTGGTTGTCATGTGCTGGTTTGTTTTTGCTGTCGACGGACACAGCCATTCATTTCATCAAAATTTGATGGGTCGATTCCCCATCATGCAAAATGTAGACAATGGTTGAACAAAGTTTCACTTTGTTGGTCGACTCTTTCTGGTCAACCAACAATTGCCAGCCATTTTACAGCCATCAAGTGGTGAGCATTAGAAATGAACAAATCATACTAACAATCATGAACAATGAGTAGCCAATACCAGTAGCAACCACTATATTTGAAATAAAAAAATCCATTATCAAATTCATTGGCCAATAGTAATGGGATTTCCTACTGGTCAAAATTAGCAACCAGTAGTAACCAACAGTAGCTACCAATAGGAAACTCATTGGTCATTCCATCTTTGACCATTCGTCACGTCGCGGGGGACCACCGCCACCAAGGCCCTGCCCGTCCGGCGCGCGCTACTCTGCCTTCGATGATCTGTGTGAGCCACCACCCCAGGTGCTGCGTTCCGCCGTTGATGTTTGTCGAGATGGGGATGGATCGAGATGATGGGTTCATGGTCAACTAATGGTTAACAATATTTGTTTGAATGGTCAAAAACTGAATGGTTAACCCATTACTTAACATGAACAATAGTGGTTGACCTGCAAACATGGGTAATAATTGTTAATAATGGGTCAATAACAGTAACAGTCATTAAACATTGTTAACAATGGTTAATCATGGTTGACAATGGTCACCAAAGGTTAACCATGGATAATGGCTAAAACATGGTAGGTAGCATTAGTTCATAGAAGTAATTTTTTACCGAATAACCAACAATAGTGGATAATAATGGTTAGTAGTGGTTAATCATGGCTGACTATGGAGGATAATAACCAACAATGAGAGGGTGGGCACAATCAACTATGTCTAGAATCATGATTGATGATGGTGGATAACAACCAACGAGGATAGCAGACACCAACTACATGGGAACAACCAACAGTACCAAAAAATTGATCGGTAAACATGACAGCTGGACTAGTGCAGGGTTATGGAATGTTCTCCAGAGGGAGAGGGTGTCGACCCACATCCAAATCATGATCATTTTAAGTGGTTTGGAGTGATTGCAATTGTTTTCACTGTGCAGCCAATATGTCCAAAAAATGGAGTGTACCCTGAAGTCACTGGTAGTTTCCCCTGGTTTCCCTATTAACAACGGCTATTGTTGGTTACTATTCCCTGTTATTTGCCACGAGCCGACTAGTTAACCATGGGTTCTTATTGGATTGGTAAACCATAGTTAACCACCAACTCTTAACAATGGCTATAAACTTCACTGATGATTGTAGGTACCACCACCATTGGCGACAAGGACCCCACATCGGCTTCCAAGCCATCCCGGGGAATTCTGTGACATTTGTAGTGTTCCATCATGGGGGCCACTCCAGGCACTTTTGTCAAAATCAATGACTAGAACATGAATCAATAGAAAGCTACTACTCTATGAATTGTAAAGTGAAATGCATTTGTACATCAATAGAAACATGAATCAGTGGTGATATGCAGCCCTTATCAGCCATGATTCACAGAAACTATTACACATTGTTATTATCCCTACTGTATGAATTGTAAAGTGAAATGCATTTTCAAATCAATAGAACATGAATCAGTGGTGATATGCAGCCCTTATCAGCCGTGATTTACAGAAACTACTACATATTTTTATATCGTTGGCAAATCCAATCATTCTGAACGGAGGAATGGGCCCCATGAAATGGCGGCTGAGGACACAGCTGCGGCTGGGTTCACACCGGAAACGGTGAAGAAAACATGCAGAATACACGTGCGACAACATGCAACTAGTTATGCAATGGTACACTATCCTGACAATTTTAATGGTACAATCCTGGATACACGTGCAAACATCTAGAACATAATTTGCTCATGATACACGTAAATCTCAGGATAGTAAAATTCAAGATGGGCACATGATGCCGTACATTTAAGACAGCCGATAGAGACACGATCAGATCACATTGTACATCTCTTGTCAACAGGAGATACCATCTCAGAATCCTTTATGATTAGAATAGTGGTTATAACCATCAAAAATGATAACCTTATTATTATCATGATACTGTAACCATTATAACCATTAACCGATATTATAATCATTGAGGATGCATCCTATGAACTCATCATTATGTCCTTATCATTATAACCATTAAGGTAACGGTTATGATGATCTATGAACTTATCATGATGTCCTTATTAAGGTTATTCCTATGAACTTATCATTATAACCTTAACTTATCATTATAACCATCAAAAATGATAACCTTATTATCATCATGATACTGTAACCATTATAACCATTAACCGATATTATAATCATTGAGGATGCATCCTATGAACTTATCATTATGTCCTTATCATTATAACCATTAAGGTAACGGTTATGATGATCTATGAACTTATCATGATGTCCTTATTAAGGTTATTCCTATGAACTTATCATTATATCCTTAACTTATCATTATAACCATCAAAAATGATAACCTTATTATCATCATGATACTGTAACCATTATAACCATTAACCGATATTATAATCATTGAGGATGCATCCTATGAACTTATCATTATGTCCTTATCATTATAACCATTAAGGTAACGGTTATGATGATCTATGAACTTATCATTATGTCCTTATAAGGGTTATTCCTATGAACTTATCACTATAACCTTAACTTATCATTATAAGCGTCAGCAATTGATAAGTTAACGGATGCATCCTATGAACTTTCAACGATACCCACAGGTCACCCACCATGCGCCTTGGCCCGGACTCCAGGGTGGGCCTGTGCCGGGCGCGATGCCCAGCCAGCAAATGTGAGGGGAGCTCAGCGGCTCACCACTGAAGCAACCAGCCATGGCTGATGATTGGTAGGGTTGTTATTTGGCTATGGCTCAATATCAACCACCAGCAACAATAGGGGATAATAACCAACCAGCTTATAGGGAAAACAATGGTTAATGATGAGGAACCAGGGGTACAGGGTTTTGACCCACAGATTGCATCAGTCATTGTTATGATGTGCCATAACAACCATAATATCATTACAATAGGGTTATGATTGTACTGATGATGATGAATCATACCCATGGTAGGGTTGTTATTTCTGTACAATGGGTATGATTACAACCCTAGCAGTAATAACAATCCTACCCGTTGATGGTGAACTGATGATACTAACAATCCACTGATTAATGAAGTGTGAAATATCAGTGGATTGTTAGTATGATTGTATGATTGTAGTTGATATGATTGCAACATTTCAGATTTTCACTATGATAGTAATATCAATGGATTGTTAGTATGATGGTCAACAATGAAACTGACACTTTGCTGGGTACATCGCTGGATATTTCTGATACACAATGATCGGAATAGTAACACATGGTTGCCACTAGTATGTATTCATATCATCAGATGATTTTTTAGAATACTTGTGAAGATTCAAGTACTTCCTGGTAAACGAAGCTGGAAGTGGAAATCCACAATTCGTAGCCCCTTTATCCATTAAGAAAGGTGATTCATGGTGATTCTAGAGTTCCAGGGTATTCCCAGGCTATACACCACTTTATAGACTCATGGTTCATAGTCATGAATACACGTTACTGTAATGATATATGTTCAAAATGATCTTTGACTACCTCCCATTTTCATAGCCCGGTGGTTACAACCATGTGGAACCTCCGAACCGCAGCGATTTGTGATTCAATTTGTTGCTGAGATGGTGATGGCCCCAGATTCAACCATGTAAAGAATAAGATCATAGCGCTGAAATGATGAGCATAGCGTTGTTTGCACACGATAGCGTTGAATCCCCATCATTCTTGGTGGGATCTCAGCCCTCTCCTCAGTCTCTGGGATGGGAAGCGGATGTGAGTGCAATTAACATTACAAATTTCGATGATTATAGTGGTCATTTATATGAATTTCATGGTGAATGTCAATGATAAAAAGGTAAAGATTGACAAACTTCGGCAAAATGCAGAGCAAAAGGCCTGGTCCATGTATGGCAGCCGGGCAGCATGGACATTCTAGGAGCGCAGGCGGATTGGCAAACAATGACTTGACCAAACTGCATCTTTTTGCATAGGGGCTTCATGATAGGGGCGGTACCCCAAATTGAGCCATGAGTTTGTACGCACATTGTTTATAGTTGTGTCGGCTATACCATTCCATCATGCTGTTAGTTATGATTGGTTGAACCACCCTTAAGTAGTATGTTTGGTGATGGTTCGTTCACTAATCAGGATGAACCCCTATTAGGCAGCATTAATGGCTATTTTTCTTAACTGCTCGCTCCTAATCGTTCATCATTAGCCATCATCAACCAGCACTACCATGAAATCATACGCTGTTGATGGTCAACCCTGAGTTAACCATTACTACATTGATGGTCAACCCTGGCTATCCAATTTTCATAAATCAATGGTTCAACCCAACCCTGGATTAATAAACACCTGGTTGATTGCTTAATAGTTGGACCATTGACTAACCATTAGTGTATACTCTATTGATTGACTAACAACAATGATTCACCATTCATCAACCCCTTGTTGAGCATTGATTAACACCATGGATGTTTCCCCATCAGCCCTTACTTGGACCATCAGTCGGCCATCACGAACCACATGCTAACCATGGTACCGCTGCGCCATTCAGGCCCGCAGTGCCCGCGCAAATGCCTGGCATGTGCGCGACTCAGGGGTGGGTCGAAAGGAAGAAACGGTGGCTCTCATGTTTTTTAGGATGGTTGATAAAGGTTGATGGTTGATAGATAGTTTATATATGGTTGATGGTAAAATCATGGTCAGCATTTATATAGTGGTCAATAGTTGTTGACAATGGTTAGGTTGGCATTGATGGCTATAGTAGATAGTAATAGAGGGTTGGTTGACGCTTTAGTAGTGGTTAGTTCGTGGTAGGTAAAGGTTGACGATGTTTAGTGGATGATGCTGATGCTTCGCAAGAGTCCATCGCGGTTGGGTGCATGTTTGAAACTTGTTTAGAATGAAGTGTGTGCGAAGAACATTTGATGCTTGACAGCATTTACTCATGAATGATCATACCGGCAGAGCTCTCCATGGTTAACTCTGGATGCTTGTTTTGTGCTATGTAGCAATGACAATTGATGGTTGCAGATTCGAAAAGGCTTGTCTATCCACCATAAGGTAGAAGCCGGGCTGCGGCTGGGTTTTGCTGGGATTTTGATGGACTAACGACAAATAGTGGCAGAGTTGATCGTGGTAAACACCACTTTATGCGGTTGATAGCGCGGTTGATGTTGATGTGGTGCAATTGATGCCTTGGTGATGAATGATATCACCAAACAGTGACTGTGGGTCGACACATTGGATCACACATTTTTGGTCATGATTTTCCATCAAATGAAATTCAAGTAGCCAGTATTAAGTCTTACTTCAATTTCTGTAACCATTGTCAAACTTTCTCGTTGTGGCTTTCACAACCCCAATAAACCGCATTGATTATGTCATTCCTTAGCCAAGGCGCTGGTGTCCCCTGCTTGAGAGATGATTACTGGCTTTAATGACCCTGTGAAACAAAGTGGCTCATGAAGTGATGAACACCAAAACATGTTTCTACAAAATCAAGAGATGATTGCGGCCAACCATTATCTCACATCATCACTACTCACTACTACCAGCAAAAGTATTAGCAATTGCTTATGAGCAGTAGTATTAGCAATTGCTTATCAGCAATAGTATTAGCAGTTGCTTATCAACAATTGTATTAGCAATTGCTCCTCCAATGAGGATCTCGGGCTTTTATGTTTGAGTATTAACAATTATTTAAAATTAATACACAGTACAATATAACCATGATCAACCATGATCAACACTTATTATTCACTGTTCTTAACCATTATAAACCAATATCAACCATGATTAATTACTCGTATTAACGAGTGCAATAAACAATTCTCATTCTCAATGCTAATTATGAGTAACCATCTTGATGGTTAAAATCCATCTTTCCATTACTAACCACTACTAACAATTAATTACTATTCAAGTAAAACCATTACAAACCATTACTAACTATTGGAATAGTTCTACTAAACTTTCAGCTGAGCCAGAGCCACACTTGCGCTTCGAGTGTGTTCGAGTGCCAACAAAGCGCCAGCATGTTCTTTGACCTGACGGATCCGATCATTTTCTACCGACCAATGTTGAAACCAGGAGAAGAGCCTCCGCAAGAAACTGGGGTCACTCTCCTGTGGACAGCCAGTTTTCCACAGTTCCTGAGGTTAGTAATGGTTTGTAATGGTTTTAAATGTTGATTAATAATGGTTAGTAACCATCAATCCAGTTGCAGCCTTGCAGGAAATTTGAGCAACACATTGCCTGGGGTGAAAGGTTACATCGCAAATCAGAACTCGTTGGGTGTTCGTGTTGAGACCCAACACTTAGTTTTGGCCAGACAGTCGCTCCAGAAGCCCAATCCTAAAATCACTCATCAGAATCAATCAGTTGCCGGAAAATTCAGCTTTGCACTGCAAGGATTTCCGCTAGGTACCAGTGCACAGGCCGCGACAGAAACGTTGGGGACTACGCGTGATGAAAACAAATGGAAGCCTTGGAAAATCATTCCAACCAAGCACATCCAGACCGGTAGTTCCCGCACTTGGCATTGCGAAGGAGACGAAATGCCACCAGCGGAACGTGTTGTCCTCGAGCATGGACGCAAAGTGATCATCACGCAACTACCTTCCAAGTTTCAGATCTGGAAGAAGAAGGCCGAAGAATCGCAAGCAAAAGCAGAAAAAGCTAAAGAAGTTCGCCGGCAGCGAATTATCTCTGAACAGGACGCAGTGCCGGACCCTTTTCCTAAGGGTGATCCTTAGGAAACCATGCCCAACTGGATTGATGATTACGAAAACCCATTGTTCCATTACACACCCATTTCAAGCAGTACTAACCAATCTAAATATGGTTACAAACCATTACTAGCTTTTACAAACCATTACTAACCATTAGAATAGTACTAGTTGTTGGTGACCATCTTGATGGTTAAAACCCATTGTTCCATTACGAACCATTTTGTTAGGACCCATTGTTCCATTACTAGCCATTACAAATAGTTAACTAGTATTACCAACCATTATATAGTATGGCTAATTACAAACCATTTTGTTCATTACTGACCATTACTAACCATTACTAACCCATTACTCATTGTTAATTAATTGTATACCATTACTGACCATTACTAACCATTACAAACCCACTACTGGTTTGATGGTTACCAATTAACAGTAATGGGTATATTACAAACAATTACTAGGCCCAATTACTAACCAATTGTCACCCATTCTATTCATTGTTATTTGTGCATAACCTCATTGAAAAACAATTACATTGGTTGGTTGGTAATTAGTTTGTAATTACTAACCTTTACGGACCGTTACTAAGCATTACTAATCAACATTTAAAACCATTGCTAACCCATTACTAACCCATTACGATGAATATTGTCTTTATTAATTGTACAATTTCACATTACTACCAATTACTAGGCCCAATTACTAACCTCATTGAATAACAATTACACACTACAAACCATTACTGGTTAGTAACCATTACTAACCATTACTAACCATTACTAACCAGTACTAACCTTATTAAAACCCATTACTCAACATTTAATCATCACTAACAATAGTACTAATGGCTTCATTACCAACTGGATTGATGGTTACTAACCATTGCCAATCAACATTTAAAACCATTACAAACCATTACTAACCACATCAAAACCCATTACTCAACATTTAATCATTACTAACCCATAACTACTTGTTGAATAGAATGACCCATAACTATTGTTTAATAATCATTAACTAACAACCATTACAAACCATTACTAATCATACCTAACCATTAGTAGTACTAGTTGTTAGTAGCCAGTGAAACTACCAACCCATTCTACGCCAGGATGGCACCCAACACCGCTGGCGGTCTGATGTCGCCGGCGCAGCTACAGCAGATGAGTCCAGAGCAGTTGGAGACACCCAGGGCCCAACGTGAGGGTCGTGGGGATCTGAAGGGTTTTAGTGGTTCTGTAGTAGTTATATAGTGGTTAATATTGGTTATATAGTGGTCATATAGTTGTTTGAGTGGTTAATATTGGTTAAAATATAGTAGCTATGAGTGGTTAATAGTGGTCAATTGTTGATTAGTAATGGTTGATTGATGATTAATAGTGGTTACTTGATGATTCATAGCGGTTGATTGATGATTAAAAATGGTTATTTGATGATTGATAGTGGTTGGTTGATGATTTATAATGGTTCAGTGATGATTCATGATTGATGATTAATAGTGGTTGATTGATGATGGGTAGTGGTTAATTGATGATTAATAATGGTTATTTGATGATTAATAATGGTTAATTGATGATTAATAATGGCTATTTGATGATAGATAATGGTTATTTGATGACTAAAACTTTGTTTTTTGATGATCAATACTAGTCAATTGATGATTAATAGTAGTCAATTGATGATTAATAGTGGTTAATTGATGATTAGTGGTTGATAATGGTTCATTGATAATAGTTTATATTGGTTATATTTGCGGTTATAGATGGTTACATGGTTGATTTGCAGTGAAACAATTTTGATTGTCAATGGTTAATAATGGTTTACAAATCAATTAGTTATACATCTATTTCAATTATTATAATGATGGTTTTTAATTCTTGTGCATGTATATATATATATTTGATTATGTAAGGTTTATAATGATTCATAGTGGTTAATGGTTCTTATCATTATTGAATCGATGGTTGAACATGGTCGATCTTAGTGGTTGCTTGATGGTGAATTAATAAGATACTTTGAAGCAACTTATGACACTTACTTGATGGTTGGCTTAAACATGGTCAAGTATGGCCTTACTGGTTGGTAGCCTGACCCGTGACAACAACATGGCTGACGTCTTGGCCAGCATGACGGATGAGCAGATGGCTGCTGTGAACTCTGCTGAGCACGGCCTCGCAATGAGCCGAACATGTTCTCCTCAACTGGTGCGGGTGGGTCTTTGTCTCCACCTGAAGTCACCAAGATCCTTTCGCAGGAGTGCCTAGTCCCATAGCAGACAATTAGAAGACAACAAGGTAAAGAACACAGAACAGATTGGTGTTTCTCAAAATAGGGGTACCCCCAAATCATCCAATATTAACCATTAAACCAACCATTTTTTGGGCCCCCTATTTTGAGAAACCACCAGATAGATTCCAAGCTTTACTCTTCTTTGAAACCTTTTTTTCCTGCAATGGCGCCAACGCGGCGACCCAATGCATACAGGGATCTGCAGCATTCCAAGCAACAAGAGGCACAGGAGGAGTGGATGCCCCGCATCCTCCTTTGGGTTGTTGGCCAAGCTGGCAGAGCCCGCTTCATGCCTTGTTCAACCACCTTCGGGCAGTGGAAGATGCCCAGGCAGCCTCTGCCACTGAGGATGTGTCTTCTATTACCAAGTTGGGCTATAAAAACATCACCGGTTGTTCCTTCGTTTTTGCAGAGATCACTTTTCGCATAGCTATGAAATGGCTCGCATTTTCATGCTCCTTCAGGAGCGCCGTTGTCGTCGTCGTCGGTTGGTTGATTGTTTGTTGATGGTAAATGATGGTTAGTGATTGACGGCAGCCGTTGAGCATGATATATTCATGGTGGTTAATCATGGTTGATTAAGGCCCCTATTGTTCAATAGAGGTTGACTTGATGCTTAAGTGGCTAATCTAAGTGTTACTTACTTGATGATAATTGTTGACTAATACTGGTTGATACCAGTCAATAGTGCTTGTTTGATGGTTTATCGATAGTTGACCGAGGCTAACAAATGATAATAGTGACTTGGTGGTTGGTTGATGGAAATGAATTGTAAAACTAGTTCATGATTGTTACTTGATGGGTAATTGACGGTCAATAACAGTTCAAAACAAACAACAATGGTAAACATTTGAGTTGCAATACTGGTGAATAATTACAGTTAGTGGTTGTCAGTGGTGGTCGGTTTGTAATACTACTTAACAATTACGGTGAATAATAGCAGTTGATCATGGACGATGATTCTGAGTTTCGATCAATCATCATGGTTGAGAATACTTGAGAGGGGTTAATTGTGGCAAATGGGCTGTGATAGTAGTGGTTACACATGGTTCTTACTTGGTGGGTAGCTACAGTGGTGAATAAGAATGGTTAAACGGAGGTAGTGGTAGCGGTGACAGTCGTTGATGGCTGCTGTTGATATGGCCCGGAATGGTCCATAGTGGTGTGATTAATTTTACACACGTATATGGTTGACAATAGTTGATCAAGGTTCGAAAATTGTCTTTGACAATGCTTCATAAGGTTCAACAGTCAAATGTCAGCAACACCGTAAACAGAGATTGGTACCCCCAGAAACATCGCTTCCTGCATTGGGTAATTCTTGGGAGAACCTCATTCATTAGAGCGCCAAGGGGATAAAGCCAATCTCCTAGCTGATCACTAAAGATCCCACTGTTCATCTCTCGCAGTAGTAATGCTTAGTCATGGTTAGTAGTAACCATTGTCAAAAGCTGGTTGATCACTGTTCCTCACCTCCACTCTGGCCCTGGAAACGCATCAGCGTTTCCATTGCCGAGGCTGATGCAGTGGCAGATGATGTTGCAGAGCCAGATGCAAATGCCGCTCGGTTGTGTCGAGCGGGTCCTGGTGGGCGGGGGTTCAGGCGAGTTTGTGATCCGTGACGAAGTTTCATGGTTGAAATTACCAGGACCATGCAGTAACCCTGCAAATTATAGTGGTTCAAAATGCCTAGACCGGATTAATACCCCCACCCCACAAGGTCAACAAGGTCTGACCCTACATGAGAAAAAGGGAACCCCCCTAAACAATCGACCCCTAGAGAGATGAGAAATCAACATTGAATCTAATCGAATCCAAATGATTTGAATCTAATTGAATCCAATTGAATTTAAATGAATCTAATTGAATCTAAATGAATCTAATTCAATTTAAGTAAATCTAAATGAATTAACTTGAATCCAAATGAATCTAAGTGAATCTAATTGAATCTAAGTGAATCCAGGCTTGTGGGGGGTACCCCCTTTGTGAGCTACTAAAAAGCTTTTTTTGATAGATTTTGAAAAAGGCGGGTAATGAAGAAAAACACATAGATTTTTCGCGGACTTCTGAGCCCACTAGCCATGAGAAGTAAGTAGACCAATGAGGAAACTAATTTTAAACTAATCAAAAAACAATTCTAAGAAAAAATAGGGATCCAGAGGAGGTTGATTAATTAGGGGGGGTTTTAGGCTGTCCTTAGCTTATTAGGGGGGAAATCAGAGCCTAATCAACTTTAGTAAGGACCAGGGTCTGGGGATCAGGTCAGGAGGGGGTTGATTAATTAGGGGGGGTTTTAATCCTGACTTGACATGGCAGTGGGTCAATATTAACCTACCAACTAACGGAGGATTTACCAACAATAATAAGGGAAAACAATGGTAAATCATGGCGGTACCAGGGGTACAGGATTTTGACCCACTGCCACATTACTGTTAATAGGGGACAAGATTCAGCAACAACGGTTTAACAGCTACTAGTTAATTGATGGCTTCTAGCTACCAACCAGGTAAGTAGTATTTGATTCTATTATATTGGTGGTCTGCAAAAGGCATTTCAGAACCATATCTCTATGAGTCCATCATCATATGGTTGTACTTTGTGTGGGCTAATTTTTGGGGTTAATAACAGCGGTCATCAAGTGTTCCACTTGGACATCACCCAACCACGCAATCCAAAGGTGATGTTCAAGGTTGCCAAAATGGGATATTTACCAACCCCTGAAATAAAACACCATCAACCGTTCACAGGGAGATGCAACTTCACCATCTCTGGCGGGCCTGGGGTCGCCATCCGCCATGGCTTGGCCAAGAAACAACGCCGACGCTTAGGCAACCAAACAGCAGGGCAGTAAATGTTGGTGGTTAAATGGTTGGATTTCTGCTTTAAATGACGAGTATCAGATGATTTCGGGTTCCCTAATTTTGAGAAACCTCCGTATTGATATTGCGTATCAATGCTCGTACCATTTAGAGACTGTGAACAAGATGTCTTTTTCTTTGCACATCTAGATGCATGTACGCAAAGACATGTATAACTATTCGCACTGGATACAAATTGAGATAGAACATGATGGAAAATTATAGAACCTTTTTATGTTCAAGTCTTCTACACACGTATGCTAGCATCCCCAAAAAACATCACAAGTTCACAGGTATTTGGAATGTGTTTGGTTTATGTTTAATGTTGGATTCTGATTAGTGTAACCCCCCCTAAAGTAATGAAAATAGATGAAACCAACAGGTAGATACTAATCAGAAACCAACATTAATGGATCTAACATGAACATCCCAGGGTTTTCCTGATAAACTGGTGGATTTTCCATTGCCATGTTAGTTTACCAAAGGGTATATACCATGGGGGTGTATACACCATGTCAGGATGTGACCTCCGACATCCTCTGACCATACCCCGTATGTCTTGCATCTGAAGATTTCAGGCACCTGAGGTGATAAGGAGAAGTCATAGCAACACCATCATCTCATAGCAACTTGGTAATCCATCAATCTATGGTGAATTACCATCTCTGGTGATAAGGAGAACTCTGAAGCAAGACATGACTCACCATCAATCAGAAGCACCAATGGGAATTCTTCTATAGGTAATCCATCAGTGGCTATTCCATTAGATCATTAACATATCTGTAACATCAGGTATCCACCAATCGTCTAGTACCACAATCGACAATACCCCACCGATACCGATGTTTTGTTTGGAATTTCTATAAGTTTTCTCCCCCTTTCTAGAGATTACTGATGTAAAAAATCTCACATTGTTGGTATCAAACAAACACCACCAATCCCATCATCGCAGCGCATCACAGGGTAATGCAGCTCTTGCATAGCAAGCAGAGTCAGATGGGTGGTGCCCCTGCGCATCCCGGGGTCGGAGACCCGGAGACCAGAGATGGGTTTGGAATTGTGAGGTTCAACGGTTGGGTCTTTGGGGGCGAAGGGTCATCCAGGGTATATTGTGAAGAGCTTTGGTAGGATGACAGTGGTGAAGGATGGTGAACGATGGTTAGAATGATGCTTATTAAGCTGGTTAATCGATGGTGAACCGGAGATCGTGTTGGTAATGATTACACTACCAGCGTCAGTAATGGTTAATGCTGGTTAAGAATGATGATGGTACATAACCTTCGGATTGATGTAACCACCAGGTCAACAATTATGGTGTATCATGATGAATCATGTTTAGTGATGATGCTTAGTGAATCATAAAAAACACACGGTGAACCAAGGAATCCTTACGGTTCTTTATGTTGAATGATGTTTTGTGATAGTTAACAACTGACCAATTGGTCCGTTTGGAAGTAACCATCGCTTACTATGATGGTGAACGATGGTAATTACACTAAATGATCAAATGATAAGCCCCACGAGGTCATAAACAATTTTGAAAATGCCCCTACCATCCAGAATTTTTGCTTCTTCGATGCTGGCTATACCCCCATGGATAGCACTGATATGATACAAATACTTTTTGTAGGTTACACCCTGTATATACATATTCTGTCTATAACATATGAATAGTATCACAATGTTTGCTACATGGACTGAACCTGTTGATTAGTTGGTACTCACAAATGCTTTTATAGCTTAGTTGTACTGATACATACTACGAGGAGAGCATTCAGCATGCTGGGGTGTTTCCTGTGACATGGAGTTCGGATCCCTACGGTCGCGTGGTAGTGCCTGGTGTGCACCCACTGGAGCCTTACGGGCAAGGTGCGACGGTTGTGCCACGGCGCATCTGTCTGTCCATGGACCATCTGCAGCAGGGTGGGCTGTACCGCAAGACTCGCGTGGACCTGGGGCGGAAGCTGGTCCTCTTCACCGATGATGCTGACCTGGTAGCAGGGATGCCTGGGCGAACATCGCAGCGCCTGGGCGAGTATCGCGGCATGTCTTACCGAGGGAGCCGACACTGGGTGCCCAGCAAGTGGGCGATGAGGTGGTCCATGACAACAAGGCAAGCGCTGTGGCTCCGCCTGCACTCTGCGGCGAACATCGGCGAACCATTCGGCTGGATGGGATCATCGCGCGAGCTGCGACGACACGGGCAGCGTTGGCGTAGGCTGCTGGCTATAGCGGCTACAAGATCGCATGATGTTATACCATGATGCTGGTTGTATGCATGTACCATCGTTTGTATTATACATCCGTTTAGTATATACGATTGCTTACACTGCCGGGAAATGTCATTACTCTATACACCAAAGACCACTTGTTATGTTGTAAGCCCCTGTTGTTTATACAACCCAACAGGGGTTACAACATATGTGTGGAAATGTTGTCTTGTTATGTTAGGATACATAACACTGACGGCATATGCCATTGATCAACCAATATCAACCCACGGAGTTAGTTACGAATCAAATAATATCCCGCAATCCGCTTAATACACTTGCGTGGTTATTACCTTATCACATGAGCGAACCCTAGCATGGTATACCTGGGTTTAGCCAAGAACTACCATGGGTTTGCCATCAGTTTCACTAGTCAACTATTTTCCCATCCTAGCTACCAGCTGTACCGCCATGGTGGTCAATTTAACGTCATGCTGGTTATACCGTGGTGGTGTGATAACTGTTGGCATCAAACATTAGAGTTAGTTATAACATGTTATAACAAAGCATCACGACTACAAGCATATATATGGTATGATTAAACCGTATTATCATGCTATCAACCATTAGAATTGTATGATACTATGATGCTCGGCCACGATCACCTGGATTACACAAGGGCGCTATATCCCAAAGATGCAGCTATATCCCACAAGACGTGAAATCGTCCACGTTGCATGGCCATCCTGGAGCGGATAGAGCCCCGTGTCCAATACGTACCTAAAGCATTGACTTGTGGATGGACAGTATACAACCATTAATTGTATAAGGATGCCTATATTAATTCTATATGGTTACAGTGGTTATTATAATTAGGATGGTTATAATTAACCAAATTCTATATCTACTCCAGGATGGTTATAGATATTGGTTCATGCTGGTTGTACCATATCGTAATGTACACCATGTGGTCTGACCGTTACACCCATAGAACATGTCATAGCCAACATTAAGTTGTATCCATATCCAGGATATCCTGGAGTACATAGAGTAATCCTCCTATCAAATATCTAGATCCAGGATGGTTCTCCCCCGTCGCCGCCCTTCAATCACCGGTGACGCCGGAGGCGGCTGTGCCACCGGGCGCTGTCGAAGCAGCGAATCCGGGCCCTGGGCAGTTCAATGTGGCTCGTTGTGAGGTGGTGGCAAGTCATTGTTGACTAGGAATGATAGATCTAGATTAGTTAAGTGATTGATATGATATGACTAGCAAGGATGGATACCGATGAATTACGGTAATAATGATTGATAGACAAATATGCCAATGGTTGTGGTTGATTCGAGACGGTTACGTACTTGATGACACCAATCATGAACAACCAAGTGTTTTGCGTCTTTAGTATTGATCATATAGATCGACTTATGTTTGGTGATGTTGCCATTCGCAGGAAATTGTCTTCATTGGCTCAGCTGATGAACAACAAAGGCACTGTCCTAAAGGACCAATGACCAAGGATCAGAGATTGTTAAGAGATTATTGACTAACATTCAGGATTGATGACTAATTGTCAATAATGGAGCATTGTGATTAAGACGTCATGATTTTTGACAAGGTGGGAGGCAAACGATGATTGATCGCGGTTGATGAATGATAAGTGTTTTGATTTCTGATCAGGAAAGACTAACCATGGTCCTTGCATGGTTGTTTTCCACACTGATCTACCGCTGCCTTACAAACCATCTGGAGCCAACTGTCATCATTCAACCTTTTTTTGCTACGATTGACGATTTTGAACCGACTATCGCTTAAGCTATCATGAATGAAACATCATGCTCAACCACTATATTCCGACAATCCAATTCTCATAGTGTTGGTTTATGTTGGTGCGCAATTCGCACCATCGTAGTTTCCTTGTTGGGCCTGCCATTGTTCAATTGGTGCATGATGGTCATGTTTAACCAGTATCACGAGTCATCAACCAAGATCATTTCACATTTATGACTCAAGTTATTTGCGTGCTCAGTAATCAAGCATTATGAGAATTTGCGGAGTATTCCAGTGAAACCACCTGAAACACGTGTCCGCAACACTGCCCATATTGTGAGCCATCCATTGGTAGTAATCCATCAGCCATGGTTATGAAGTACCATTAGTTGCCATCAACTACCATTCAACATGGTTATCAACCCTCACTTATCCATAACATCATAAATCCGGGTTCTTAAGCACGACTAATATTAATGAATCATCAACCATCATGGTGATAAACCATCAGTTAAACATGAACTGATTGCCATGAACCGTCATTAACAACCATAGGTCAGTTTACCATACATGGATTGCCGTTGACCATCATGAATCATTAACCATTAATCAACCATTAATCAACCATTAATCAACCATTAATCAACCATTAATCAACCATTCATCAACCATGAACAACCACAATTCACCCACGAACCCCCCCCCCGTGAAAACTCGTGCCATCACCGCGCTTTACCATACCGCCGCACCCAGGATTTGGTCAACGCTTTCCAGGCCCACGCTGCCGCTCCAGGTGGCGGTCACCCGATGCAGGTGGGCAGTGCGGTGCTATGCTGTGCCTGTGTGGGGCGAACGTTGGGCGGTCGTCCTTCCGGGTCCATGTTGGGGGATGGTGGATAGTGGCGAAGGGTGGTGGACAATGATGGTGTTAATGGTGATTAATGGTGATTAATGTTGATTAATGTTGATTAATGTTGATTAATGTTGATTCATGTTGATTAAGAAGCTGGTTTAACGGTGATTAATGTTGATTTATAGGGGTTAATGAATGTCCATGATTTATTGGGGTTAATGATTTATATTGGTTAATGATGGACAATGATAATGGTCGGTGGATAGTAGCGAAGCTGGTCTAATGTTGATTAATAGGGGTTAATGATGTTAATGATCGGTAGTGGCAATGGATTTTTGGTTTACTGATGGTTTATGACCATGTTGAGATGGTTAGTGTTAATATGATGCAATAATGGTTATAGCGACATCATGATGATTGATTAGCTGATGAATTGATGGTTAATGGTTGATAAGCTGCTTAATCGAATGTAAATGATGGTAAGCTGATTGATGGTTAGTGGTGGATAACTCAGTGATGGTTAGTAGTGGTCAAGGATGGTTCATTTTGCGTGGACGTTGAGTCAATGATGGGTTGATGGTGGCGAATTGTGGATTGACGATGGTGGATCGGTGGATCGAGGATGGTTATCAGTCAAGAGTCAACATTGACACAGGTTAATTGAGGATTTAATAGTGGTCAAGGATGATCGAATTGATCGTAAATGACTTGGTTTATGATGGTTCCCAAATGGTTGGTAATGCTTGATTGACGGGTAGTAGTGGTTCATAGTCATTCATCACTAGGGTCGATAATGGTGCAGTTTACGATGATTCATGATTAATTATCATATTTGATTGATTGATGGTAATCATATGTAATTATGACTAAAGCTGTTTGATGATGTCAGGACATACTGATGTAGAACAACTTCGTCGATATCTCCATCATCAAATGTAATGTTGATTCGGTCAAGATGATTCACCTCTAATTTGATGGATTGCGATGTCAAGCACTTTAAGAAATAGTCCTTAACATTTTCATGTTCGCTGCGCTGGCTGCCAAAGTTTGCAAGGCGCTCTGCTTGTGTAAGCAGCGGTCCATTTGGAAATGCCTGGGGTAATGACTTTGTTAGGCGGTCCGACCGCTCTTTTTGCTGAACAATTGTTGCAGTTGATCCTATCATCATGAATTATCATTAGAATATTAAAACTCATGATCATCATGCCACGCACACATGTTCAATAAAGCAACTAACACATTCAGAACTGTTAGGTGTCATGAATCGTTTATGTAACTCTTTCAGTCGAATAGTTAGTTTGATAGCCTACAACTACATTCATGCTAGTTCATGATTCAGCATGTATCAATCCATTGTCAATCATGATTTACAGCATTATCCATCATTACGTATCACTAAACATCAGAACATATCATTTGCTGAAATTATTCACCTGATGAGTATATTCCAAAAAACATCTCAACATAGTCGTTAGCAATTCTTAATCCATCATTGACCACGAATGACCATCATGAACCGTTATGAGTCATGAGCACCTTTGACCCCATTTGAACCATCACTAACAGCAAAGTAAGCAACAGTAACCCATCATGAACCATCAAGTTGTCTTTATTTATCGTCAATCACAATCATTTTTTTTACATCATCATCATCATCCTCATCACCATCATCATCATCATTATTATCATCATCATATATCATCATCATCATAATCATCGTCATCATCATCATCACCATCATCATCATCATCATCATTATCATCATCATCATCATCATCATAATAATAATCATTGTCATCATCATCACCATCATCATCATCATCATCATCATCATCGTCATCATCATCGTCATCGTCATCGTCATCATCATCATCATCATCATCATCATCATCATCATCATCATCATCATCATCATCATCATCATCATCATCATCATCATCATCATCATCATTGTCATCGTCATCGTCATCATCAGCATCATCAGCATCATCATCATGGATGGACAATCTCACCATCATCAGAGTCAGTCGTCATCAATCATCAATCATCCATCAATCATGATTCATCATCAATCACTAACTATTCTATTCCCTATTGTTGCTTCTTATTCTCTATACTTAACCATTAGTTCAGCCTGGTTGTCATCATGGATTCCAATCTCCCCAACGACCATGACCCACCAGGCGCAGCAAGCCGCGCAGCAAGCCGCTGCACCACCGGCGGAGTCTGGAAATCCCTTCGACATGTTTTAGGAAGCCATCCGAAACATGTTTTAGGAAGCCATTACACTTTCGGATTCTTAAATCGAACATAGTTTGCTCACGTTTGACTACTCTGATTGTCAGGATGAAATCACAGTCTGACTTTAGGATTGTTTTTTTTCATTTTTCGTAGTTCTCTTATGTTTGTGTTTTCATTTTCACCACTATATTTGGGGATGGTTGGGTTGATTGGCATACTTTCGGAGGGGTTGAAACCACCAAGCAGCCCTGCTTGAAACCATACTCGTATGGGCTATCCGCAGTGAGAGCCGAAGTCCATTCTCCGGACATAGGGACACGGTCGTGGCACCGGGATGACTTTGGTGCTGTTCATCCCATGGCATCGTTGCTACCAGTGAAGTCCAGCACTGTTTTCAAGATCGCTTTCACTTGGTAGATCATGGTAGATCCACATGAATATAAACCTTGGTTCTTATTGGATGGTCAATCACCAGCTATGCATATGTAACCAGATGGTGGTTTATTGATTTGATCTGTCATTAGTTGATGTGCCGTGTGTCTATTTCGCAGCTGGATGTTTGAACGACCTGTTGGCATCAGAAGTACTCTAATCATAGGCTAGCAATCATAGGATGCCATTGGAGTACGTTTTATCATGTCAGATTGCTATAACCCCCAATGGAAATACCTTGCATGGAAACTGGGTGGTCATATTGATGTCAGATAGTGTGATGGTCAATAATGGCTAATGATGGTTGATCAATGATTGAATGCTGGTTAACAATGGCAATAAATGCTACTGATGGTTACTTACTGATGGTCAGTACTGATTGACAACGGCGGCAATTGATGTTTCATAATCTGGGATTAGCGGCCAGTGATAGCAATGATTGATAGTGATAGTAGTGGTAATTCATGCTGATGGTATTTGATGCTTATTGGTCACTGACAGGAAAACAAGGCCAATGAATTCGCTGATTTCAGTACCGGTGCCAGACCAGTCTCTTGAATCGGCGTTTCGCTGGGCGTTGTGAGCTGCACCGGCTGGTGTTCAATCTGTTTCCAAATCTGTGACCGGAACAAGGGCCCATGCGTGATTCATGATGGTTAGGTATGGGTGATCATGTTCAACGATATATTCAACAATGAATGATCATGATCAAGAATTATGTCCAAGATTGGTTTGCAGCGGACTGTAGAAACATATGATCTGGTTTTATAATATAAAACCAGATCAAATTCGTTCATATTTGTTTGATGTCGCTCAACATTCCACGCCTGTCCAAAGCCCGTGCGACAACTGGAACCACTTTCCACGTGCAGAGAACAGGAACCAAAAAGATCAGCTGCAGCTTGGAACGAGTGTTGATGACACATGGAACTTGACTACCCTCCGGTGATTGGACAACTTGGCAATGGAAAATCACCATATTTTGCAGATATTTTGGATAAACCCTGGGAAATTATGCATGGATGGTGGATTTTCAATTGCCATGCCAAATTACCAAAGGGTATCAACTATAGTGATGATTGGCATTCAAATCTATACCGTAATACCCATGAAAGCCCACGGTATCAGTACGTCTTAGAATGAAACTATTTTTTGGCAATCATCATGTATACTTCACAAATCGAACACTGTGTCTCGCACATGCTGTAAGACATCATGAACTGGTTCCTGGAACAGCGTTGCATCGCAACCCATGCGAATAGTGACCGAGAAAAAAGACATACAGTAAATGATGGTTTCTCAAAGGAGGGGTCCCGGGCATCATGAAATATTTACCATTTACAGTAGTAAAATTAAAACAACCATTTTTTTTCGGGCCCCCAATCTTCCGAACCACCAAGTGACTACGTAGCCTGATGATGGAAGGTGTGCAGTTGTTCTGTTGGTCCTTCGTACATCCTGATTGGCATTGACTAGGCATTGATAGTCAGGCTCATTGATAGCATTAGCGTTGATTAGCATTTGCATTATAATTAGCATTGGTGTTATCAGGCTCATTGTTATTGATTGGCATTGATTCGCATCATCACCTTTGATAACAGGCTCAGTTACACCATGAAAGTAACTCTCCGAGGGGTTGCTCACCAGCGCATCAACCAGTTGCGCGCCAGGCCAACCGTTCCCTAGGCGCAACCAGTTGCCATGAAACAGCAGGGACTGGTAACTCCAACCCCAGTCACAACTAGCTGGTGCTGGTGACCTGCTATTTCATGGGAACTGGAAGCCTAGGGATTGTGAACCATGAAAGCATTGATGACAAGCAGTACAACGACTGTTCTTGAAGATGAGTTGTTTACTTGTGCTTCTTCATGGGGCAGAACAAATGATCAAACATTATTCTTGACCATTTTATCATTTGTAACAGTTACATTTGATTATTTAACCATTTGATCATTACTTTGAACCATCATGGTTACATTAATCATGCTACTGTAACCATTTTGAACCATTAGCATCAATCATCAACTGCCTATGGTTTGTCTATGCATGTTGCCAACTAGTTGCTGGTGATGACCCCATTTCCGCGTGGGCTCTAGCCGGAGGGGACCCGGGGATCCATGACTTAACTAAACATGTCCTATGAATCCCCTCACAACTGTTTGCAACCGAGTTCGGAATTCTATTGTTCCCACATATGTGGTATAACAAGGACAACCGTAGACTACTGGGATACTGTTTTCATTTGTTTTCATACTAGATTCCAACAAAAGCCATGAAAGCACCGGAAGTTCTCAACAGATTATATATCTTCAACAGATCTCAACGGCTTCAGATGACCACAGATCACATGGATGTCACATGGATCATCCACAGAAGACATTGCTGCTTTGACGGCGGGCCGGCTGCTTCACCATGGCGCCCACAGAGGAAGCGAAGGAATTGTCACTTGGAGCACTGCCGTGCCATGCGTCGGCTTGGAGCATGCAGGTTTAGGACTTGATCGTGACGAGAAATTTTCGATTTGGGTCAATGTTATAATATCAACCAACCAACTAATAGGGGATGATAATAACCACAATTCATAGGGAAAACAATGGTTAATGATAGGGGAACCAGGGATACAGGGTTTCTAACCCATAGGCAATTGGTGGGAAATGCTGGAAGAATAACCAAGCGGCAGAGGCATGGACTGGCAAAATGGCAGATTTTTTGGCAAGATAAGAATCAACCAATATGGTGGTTTCTGAAAATAGGGAACCCTCAAAATGGTTGGATTTTTAATGTAAATGACTATGAATGGATGATTTTGGGGGTCCCCTATTTTGAGAAACACCAATATGCAGAGTCGGATCCGCAGCCTTTTTTTCAAACACAAATTGGTAGTTTCTCAAAATAGGGGACCCCCAGAAATGGTTAGTTTATTGCTACCAATGACTAATGTTGGATGATTTGGGGGATTCCCTATTTTGAGAAACACCCAATTGTTGAAGGTGAATCACCAGCAGTAAAGTCGACGGGGGTAGTCTATCAAGGTAAGGATCTCCCAGGATTACTTGTTCGCGAGGAGTTCATGAGTTCCGAAAATGACAGATTTTGTCGAGAAGCTGTTCTGAATGATAACAAACCATGTTTTGAATGATAAAAAATGGTAATGGATTCAATGGATGCTTAATGGATGGTTTGTTTATCATTCAATTCACAGATGTTTCACTGTGTTGATGATTCTGATGGGGAATTCTGAAGGTCGCTTATGGCCGCCCTAGAAGATGAACCATGCTGTGAAACCACTAAAAGATGGTCCACAACGGGACCACAATTCTTACCTGAGCGCCCAACAACCCAGAAGTAGGTTTCTCCAAAATCAGTGGGCAGTGTCACTTATATTTTTTACATATATCATATATGTTCTTGAATATTTTTTTGATTCAGTCTTCATAAGTCTTATGATCAATCACCCGGAATCAAGTTGCTTGATCCCAGAAACTTTCTTAGTTTTAATCCATCCACCGCATCGCCGCGCACGAGGTTAGCTGAAGCCAAGAAGGCTTTGGAGCTGCTTAAGGCCGCGCGAAGCCTGGATGATGATGGGCATTACTTCTGCAGTGAATACGGAGTCAGATGAAATGGCTATGGGTCAAACCAACCAATTTCATGGGGGATAATGACCAACAATAATATATAAAGGGAACAATGGTTAATGATAGGGAAACCAGAGGCACGGGGTTTTGACCCACTGCCAAATAAATACAGAGATTGAAGAATTATTGGTGATGGTATGATGGTAGCAAACCAGTTTATTTTGAGATATGGAGCAAATTAGAGGGAATTGAAGAATTGTGATGGTATGGTGTTAGCCTGAAAAATAATACCATGATATAAGCCTGGAAATCATGAGCCTGGAATATCACGAATACAAAAATGAGCCTGGAAAACAAATCATGAATCCGTGGTCTATACAAAAAAGCGTGGAATTTCTCCCATGAAATGAGACCATGCATTCCAGGCCCCGAATACCATGGAGTTGATCAGCGATGATCAACCAGCTGAAACGCACCGCTACCGTGGCTACGACCGCTAGGGTCGGATCTGGAAGATGGTCCTAGCTGATCTAAGGTGCTGGAAGAATCTATTGGTTCATGATGGTTAGTTGATGGCTGGAAGAATCTAAGGATTTCGGAGGTGACATAGTGATGACTGTGATTCATTCATATGTGATATAGAAAGATATCGGAAAGCCATCGTAGTGGTGCTTTTATCATAGGACTTCGCCGTTAGTCACCGCGATAGTGAATTATTGCGAGCGTGCGCTGTTGAGCGTGGCTCTCGTGTTCTCAAGAGATTTTACATGACTTGGCTTATGTTGCTGCATTGATACCACCAACGCTGGCAAAACCCCGGTGTTTTTGACCATGTTGCCTGCATCAACAACATTTGTTTCCCAATCCTTGAACGCCAAGTACCGTTGGTCATGGCTGCACCTTGCAACTGCAACATCATCGTATTGTTTGAAACCGTTGGCTGAAACAATTGGTTATGATACACTCATTACATCATCCGCTATTGTTTAAGCCCCAACCACCATGAACCACCATCATCCACCTTTCACCACTGCAACCAGCATATCTGTGAATACCAGCATACCACGGCAAGTGAGCACTTCTGGTTTGTTGTGGTTCGTAACCTGTACCATATCTACAGTACTGAGTTGTTGATGGAGAAACATCATCAACTGCCCTCGACCGCCATTCATCACCATGCAGCACCTTGTACTTGAGTACTATTGACCACTATCAACCACTATGAAACACCATTAACCACCATCAATATCAACCATTAGCCATTGTTGGCCATAACTATTCATCAATGAGGCATCATTAGCCACTATCAACCATCACTGTCACTAAACCTATCAGCCATCATTACTCGCTATCAACCACTATTGAACATGACTAATATCAACCATGATAGTTGAAATATTACATACCCCGTGGCCCTGGTATATGTACAG